>JAUMHH010006138.1:0-11328 GCA_032359455.1 Chlamys rubida
ATCGACAGGTACATATGTAAGGTACAACAATCAATCGACAGGTACATATGTAAGGTACAACAATCAATCGACAGGTAAGGTACAACAATCAATCGACAGGTAAGGTACAACAATCAATTAATTTTTATACATGTACGAATATGAACATCAAGTTGTCAAGGTAACGCGATGAAGTCAACGGTAAATGGCTAGTACTAAATGTACATTTGTAGTTGCGCATACGTTTTATTGTTTATTCCATTCCTTCCTCTTTTATACTAAACACTCAGCAATGGCACATCGCGTTGCATCCGGCTTGGTTTTTTTCAACATACATGTGTGTTGTATTATTGACATAAGATTCAAGCATTCATAGGGATCATGGACAAAATGTCGTCACTCGAGTAGTTACTCTGCTAGGTACTGCTCTAACGGCCACCGTCGCTAAAGATAGTCATTTTGCAGTTCGTGTCGCTTGGGTTACCAAGAACTCTCTCAATAAAATTATCAATTCAATTACATTCATATCAAAAGTATATTACACGCTATCGTCTTGAAAAGAATACGAGAACGAGGCTGGTACATGTCCGATCCGTTTATCACTGAGTGGTGCTTGCTGTCACACATCTAACATAATCTTCAGTGAACTTCTCGTGCAAGAACAGAACAAAGGTCCGGAAACCAAATTAATGTTCCGTTATGTCGTCTTGGTGGGAAAATTTGATCTGTCGTAACATAATAAATATGGCAGGAACACCCCAAAGTCTGATCGGCTCTCCCGGGCGTCTACAGCTGTATGGGTTTCAGATGCTGGCAAACATACTCTCGTCTTCCTGCAAATATACTCTCGGCTTACATGTAGGCAGTAAGACCAATCATTTTCTCAGATTAAAGTCATGTCATATATATTTTAAAAATAAACTATACTTCATAAAGTGACCACATTACGTAATGGCTGTAGGGTAATAATGTGAAAACTACACATTCAAGATCAATTATTATTCTTCATATAGTTTTTTCGTTTTTTTATACGAGAACCCCCTACACAGGTACATGTAGTACCTACAGCAGTTAGGGGAATCGCAACAATCTTTGTCAGTGTATAATATATGACCGGGGGAATACTGCCTTGACTGCCTTCGGCACGGTCTTTCAGCGAGGTAGCACTCTAAAGTCGGCATCAGATCCGCGCTATAGCAAAGAGGCAAGTACACCAACATGCTGCATCAAGCACACATTACACACATACATTACACACATACATTACACACATACATTACACACATACATTACACACATACATTACACACATGGAAGCAACTCCTTAAAGTATCCAGTATAACCAACCTGGTGGATGACCCTTAGTTAATACTTATCCTGTCTGTCATTAACTTTGAAACACTTTACACTGCATGCCATAGACTGGAGTTTCGTTATAAATCTTATCATAACATATCAACTAAACACATGTTCCGATAAAAAAAAATGTTTAAAACACTGAAAATAGTTACACTACATTAATGTAGGTGCGACTTCTGACTGCATCAATGAAGTTATTTGCATAAGCTTAGGTTATATAGTACATGTACAACGAAATCACAACACACAAAGATACTAAGATGTCCTTGTGAGTACTACAAAGAAACAAGGGTCTGAATAACGACATATTTATGGACTTAACTCGTGGTTGAGGTTGTCTATGAGCCTGATCGATCGATCAAGATTGTCTATGAGCCTGATCGATCGATCAAGATTGTCTATGAGCCTGATTGGAAATCTAGTACTTTTATCGCGCGGTGTCAAATACGCATTTACTTGGGAACGAACATGATGGAATTCCCCAAAAGAGATACAGAGAAAAAAACTAATTTGATAACGGGTCTCCCGCCGCCTCCGCGTGGCCGGCCTCCATTTTGTTGAGTCTCGTTTGTCCATAGCCTTGACGGAATATAACAAACCGATTGGATTTTTCACAGTCTGGTTTCACATCATTCAAATACGTTTAGCTGACCGGCTGTATATTCACCACTGATCTGTACGACGGTCGGAATCCATTCTCCCGCGTCACTCAAAAAGCTCATCACATCTACGTATATAAGTCGGTCTTATTCTTATTGCATAGTCGCGCGCCCCTAGTGTCTGCGAAACCTGAGAAACGACCTCCATTATAATGTAACGTTGTAAATAAGATGTTATGAATTATTTTGACGCTATACGGGGTTATCTTGTAATAAAGAAAAATGGAAAATGAACCTAAAATAACGATAATATTAAAAAAGCAAAGTTGTAAATAAACACATGGGGATTATAAATATTGTGTTTTTTGAAAATGGAAAAAAAAGTAGAAAGTAGAAAGTAGAAAGATCATGTTTTCCCCCTAGCGTCTATCATTCAGCTAAACCGATATAATTTAGGACAGTTATAGAAATCATCAAAACGTTCGGCCACAACTATCACTATATGCATAACACAACAATCAAACATCTTACCGAGTATCCACCCTCAGAACAACCAAACATCTTACCGAGTATCCACCCTCAGAACAACCAAACATCTTACCGAGTATCCACCCTCAGAACAATCAAACATCTTACCGAGTATCCACCCTCAGAACAATCAAACATCTTACCGAGTATCCACCCTCAGAACAACCAAACACCTTACCGAGTATCCACCCTCAGAACAATCAAACATCTTACCGAGTATCCACCCTCAGAAAGCCAGACATGTTCGATCAATGTAATTTATCTGTGCAGGAAAATTAAATGTGAGTTTGATCAAACGTTGGCATATTCGCGTCAGCTCTGTTGCACCGAATTAAATAGACGCACTTGAAAAATACAAGTGTCCCCTTGTGGTAATCGGAAAATACGAAACTAGGGGCCCCCAGCTCACTTCCGGTGAAGTTGTCAGTAATTATCCACTTGACAGGAAATTGTTACAGTGTCCGCTGTTGCGTTAACGTTGATATAGCTATAGTGCCCGGATGTTATGCGGTCTGTAACGCTATCCGGAGGTATTAACGTCGGCGATACACACCTTATAGGGGATTAGTGATACAGAAGGCGTATGTGTGAATTGTTTGCCTCTTGTGTATCGGTAAGTACTCACAATACAGAGACTGGTTATTGACAGGGATCCCGGAGAAAGATCACGGTATCAAAGTATTATCAACAGTGGCCAAAGCAATTAACAGTGGTCATCTTACCTAAATTTATATACACTTTTACAGGTACAGAAAATAAACAAATCTGCTGATTACACGAGGCTAATAATGTGGGTCCCCAGCAGAATCGAGGGTTTTCCTCTGTACTTTCCTCTGGGGACAATAAAACCAACAATGATTTACTGCA
Source organism: Chlamys rubida (assembly GCA_032359455.1). NCBI lineage: Eukaryota > Metazoa > Mollusca > Bivalvia > Pectinida > Pectinidae > Chlamys > Chlamys rubida. The sequence goes on from JAUMHH010006138.1 coordinate 3,333, forward strand.
CCAAGCAGCAGTTCGGAACTTTAATCTTCCTTTCTTTGTTTACTCTTTTTTCTATAACTGTTGTACTTAAGTTCAACAAAGGTCCATGATTGGCAATTGTGCGGCTATTTTGTTTTTGCAAATAAGATGGTCAAACTCTAATTCCATTTGGAGATCGGATTTATCAGATTCAACATACTGCAATTTTATCTGTATATCCGGTTCGCAGCTTTAACCCAACCCTTATGTGTACATGCTTTTTCTTCAGAAATCCCACTCGTCTATAAACATTATGAATTGATACAAAAATCGTCCAATGATAGCGAGGCAACGCATCTAGCTATCTTAACACAGGCATTCAGAAATACGGCGACTGACGGTAAAGTGTACATGCTATCATTTTTTCTTGTATAAACACCTACATATATAAACACCGAAAAAATTATAGCTTGGTATTCTACAGGAGCAGAACTATTTACCCTGCAGACACATCCTTCTCAATTAATGACAAGAAGTTTCAAGATAAATATGTTTTAGTGCTGTGTAAAAACCTCTATCAGGGGGTGAGCTGTCAATGGCAGCTCCAGGCAGTTGTTAGGGTACTGCGGCCATTTGTAACACCCGTGCGAGGTTCAGTTATAATGGCAGGCCTTTCGCCATCGCCGATTTATCAGGGGCGGGAAAAGGTAGATTCATTTTAAATTTCTAACAACCATTTTCTCAAAGTGTCTTGAAAAATATAATATCGTCACCTTTCGTGCCTGAAAAAGTTCATTTTGAATTTAAATGTGTATGATTGCCTTGAGGGAGCGGAGCACGTCGTGTTTAGCCAGACTTGTGGTATATTGGAAGTTAGCTTTCGATGTTATTAAATTTCCACCGATTATCTTGTATAACTCTGTAGGTCCACGGATTGTCGATCTCCGGGCTACTGTTATTCGTTCCTACTGCCGTTTCTACTAAGCATTTTGTGATGCTGTTCACTGCTTCAGTTACTATATTATTTCCTAAAGGTATCATTGTTACGGCTTCCAATTGGCATCGAAGCATTTGTTTCAATTTCTCCTCTTTGTTTTGTGCCGTATTTTGCTTTATTTACGATAATTTTGACTTTCTATTCACGATCTTTTCCCCAGTTTCACTATCTTCAATTCCTAACCATTTTAAACCAGTCACCTTACAACGCTCACACAAAGAAGGGCTTTTACTTTCTCATCCATTCATTTTGTTTCTTATTTCAGTCCTTCGCATATTTGTTTTTCTAAGCTCAGTCACTCGATTACACTGATTGTAATTTCTTGATGAAATAAAAAGCCATTATAAATATTGTGTGTAGAATAAAGTAAAAAAGGTTAGCAAGAATTTAGTTCTGCGCTTCTGTTTGATTGGTGTCCCGTTTGTTTTAATTAATATTCATGTTATCCTCCTTTCTGTCTGGTATCGTGTTTATTTCACTGATACTCATGCTGCCTTCTTCTTTTGTGTCCTTTTTGTTTAAACTAATATCCATGTTGCCTTCCTTTTTGTTTGGTGTTTTTTCTTATTTTAATTGATATTTATGATGCCCTCTCCTGTATCTTTGGTGTGGATTGTTTAAATTGACTATCACATTGCCACCTTTTACTTGGTCTCGTTTTTGTCCTAATATCTGCTCACCTTTCTCTTCGGTGTCGTTCGCTTTGTAATCGATATTTGATTTATTGTTCTCTTTGTTTCACGTTATTCTTTTTTCCGAATGCATTTGATGTCTAACAATACCTGATGCTGATTCAGATTCGATATCGTGCTGGTCCCTTGTTCTATTTGAGGACGGATTGAGGCACAGCAAGAGGTCGATTTCCTTCAGTGACAGACAAACTGGTGAAACTTTGTGTATAGACATTAGATAATTATAGATCTGTAATACTATAAAGGTGTACATACGGTAGATAATAATAGATCTATAATACTATAAAGGTATACATACGGTAGATAATAATAGATCTATAATACTATCAATGTATATAGACATTAAATAGTAATAGATCTATAATACTATCAATGTATATAGACATTAGATAGTAATAGATCTATAATACTATAAAGGTGTACAGACTACAGATAGTAATAGATCTATAATACTATCAATGTGTATAGACAATAGATAATAATAGATCTATAATACTATCAATGTATATAGACAATAGATAGTAATAGATATATAATACTATCAAGGTATACAGACTACAGATAGTAATAGATCTATAATACTATCAATGTATATAGACAATAGATAGTAATAGATATATAATACTATCAATGTATATAGACAATAGATAGTAATAGATCTATAATACCATCCATGTATATAGACAATAGATAGTAATAGATCTATAATACTATCAATGTATATAGACATTAGATAATAATAGATCTATAATACTATCAATGTATACATACGGTAGATAATAATAGGTCTATAATACTATCAATGTATATAGACAATAGATAGTAATAGATCTATAATACTATCAAGGTATACATACGGTAGATAATAATAGATCTATAATACTATCAATGTGTATAGACAATAGATAGTAATATATCTATAATACTATCAATGTATATAGACAATAGATAGTAATAGATCTATAATACTATCAATGTATATAGACAATAGATAATAATAGATCTATAATACTATCAATGTATATAGACAATAGATAATAATGGATATATAATACTATCAATGTATATAGACAATAGATAATGATAGATCTATAATACTATCAATGTATATAATACTATCAAGTTGTACAGACATTAGATAATAATAGATCTATAATACTATCAAGGTGTATAGACTATAGATAATAATATATCTATAATACTATCCAGAGGTAGCATGGTGATGATACATTGGATGAATAACGGAGTATTACATTGTCATTATATCAACATCCAGCATATTGCGTAGCATGTTTTTACTAAACTATGGGTGTAAATGTGAAACGTCAAGAGGCCACATTGGTGGACACCTGAGGCGAGCTGAGGACCAAGTATCACATAGATGTCACACCAACACAGACGCTGATGAGGACCAGGTGATTGTCCCATTTATAACACAGGTGTTGTCAACACAATGTTTGTCTCACTAAGTTTGAAAAAAACAGTCATAAAGATGTCTCGGGTTTGACCTGTAGGGTAGGACAGCCCATTGTCGGCAAGCAGCCTTTGTCTCATAACAACAACATATATTGGAACGACTCTGGTTCTAACGTGTTTTAATGTCTCAGTTTTATGCAATATAGAAATAATGAGGCTGATTTTTGCTAAGGAAACATTTGGTCAAATTATTCCCATGAAGCCTATATCTGACCACCAAAGAAATGTATAGTTATATACCTTTCTACATGTCAAAATGAAGATAAAATGTCCAGAGGAAACATCTGTTACATTACTTATTTTGACGTATATACAGAGAATGACGACAGACTCGTCCACTTTACAAGGTGAATAACCTTAACCAGAGGAGTGTTCACTTACGTTGACGTGACAGTGTAGAGAAAAATGCAATTGAAAATTAAAATGTTCATCAGTTATGTTACACAAGGTTTAATTAGTACAAGGCAGGCCAGACAACTAAGTATTTTACCTATTGGTACCAATGAAATACAAAGTAACAACGAATTACACGTATTGGTACCAATGAAATACAAAGAAACCACGAATTACCTGAATTGGGAACAATGAAATACAAAGTTACCACGAATTGCGCGTATTGTGAACAATGAAATACAAAGTTACCACGAATTGCGCGTATTGGGAACAATGGAATACAAAGTAACCACGAGTTACACGTATTGGGAACAATGAAATACAAAGTAACCACGAATTACACGTATTGGGAACAATGAAGTACAAAGTAACCGCAAATTACACGTATTGGGAACAATGAAATACAAAGTTACCACGAATTACACGTATTTGGAACAATGAAGTACAAAGTTACCACGAATTACACGTATTTGGAACAATGAAGTAGAAAGTAACCGCAAAATTACACGTATTGGGAACAATGGAATACAAAGTTACCACGAATAACACGTATTGGTGTAACAATGAAATACAAAGTTACCACGAATAACACGAATTGGTGTAACAATGAAATACAAAGTTACCACGAATAACACGTATTGGTGTAACAATGAAATACAAAGTTACCACGAATAGCACGTATTGGTGTAACAATGAAATACAAAGTAACCACGAATTACACGTATTGGAAACAATGAAATACAAAGTTACCACGAATTACACGTATTGGGAACAATGAAATACAAAGTTACCACGAATTACACGTATTTGGAACAATGAAGTACAAAGTAACCGCAAATTACACGTATTGGGAACAATGAAATACAAAGTTACCACGAATAACACGAATTGGTGTAACAATGAAATACATAACAGCAAGTATTACATGTATTGGTAACAATGAAATAGAAAACAACAAGTGTTACACGTATTGGTTACAAGGACATACAGAACAATTAAGTTGTACAAATGTATACGAAACTAGTACGCGCATTGGCAACTATTAATAAAAAAACAATGTCTTCAAGTTAGTATATCTTTAATCGGAAACCAGAAAAAAACTACGGTGTGAATATTATCTTTATTCTGTAATAAGAAAGGACTAGCTAGACCAGTTATACCCTATTGAGGACAATTGAAAGGTAATATGTGCACGAGAATAAAACACGTTGTTTACAAGCAAGGGGAGATAACCGAAGTTTAAAATGGAATTTTTAAAAATGATTTTCAATTAAATTCATGATAATTTAATATCAAGCATGAGATTTTAAGTGTCAGTATAAAGGAGATATTATATATAGCTGGTATCAATAAGAAGTAATTCAGTTTAAGTACAAAAGAGTTACACAAACTGTTACTAATTGATCAGATATAAACTGAAGGCGTCAAATTATAAAAGTGATTAATCATGTTAAACCTGTCTAATGCAATTTAACCTTTTTTTAATGAGTTATTTTTAAATGATCAGTTCTCAAAGAAAGGCCTCGAATCAGGTCACGTCAAACTAGACTGGGTTAATGTATGGTGCACTGTTAATGGTAGTGTTGGTTAATTATACCCACGTGACTGACAGGACGGACGGCGTAGGCTCCACACGCCGTACGGCGTGATGTCGTTAATCACACACGTCCAATCACAGGTAAATTACAGGTAAATTACAGGTATTTAAATTCTAATTCTCGTATTTGTTTGTCATTGACTCTCATTAACATCTGTAAATGATTTGTCACCTGTTCAGATCGGGGCTTTGTAAACTGCTAATTAAAACGTTTGAGATTAAATATGATAACTTAATTAATGATAAATCTGTAATGAGATGTGGAATGTCATTTAGAGAATGACATATGGATGTTCTCAAAATAGACTAACTCGATCTGCCTGGGGATGGCTGATACGGATTCGACCTTAGCTTACAACATCACCGCGGCGATTCGACGTCACATACATGCTTGAGAGCGCGTAACATACCAGAGGCTGATGGTTATTTTGGTATAGTTGGATTAAAGCCTGGTTATTTTAAAAAGAACATGTTCCTTCTTCACTCGACAGAACTAAGAGGTACATCATTTAAATTGCTTGATTACACATTGAGGTGAAAGTGTGATAGCGAGCGTGCCATACACAACGAAGATACTAAAGATATAACAAATACATATCTTTGGTTGAATCATAATCACGTAGAGGTCGTTAATTTGTAATATTGATAGAAATAGCAAATCGATATCGTTTGTGTAATGTCACTTTATTTGTAACATCACATTTGCTCCCTGCCAGCTGCAGTACTTTTCTTTTTGCGGGTTTCTTACGTCCCGTTTTGTTAAATGATATAAATATGCAGGACCACACACTTGTGCTTTTATAACGAATCAGAAAGCACGTCCGCGCACGAGTGAATATATACGTTCGCGCAATAAATGAGTGCTTTCTGATTCGTTAGAAAAACACAAGTGTGTGGTCTTGCTTTTATCACATACCTTCCGTATTTGGTAGAGATCGATACAAAGATTTTATAAACTTTGATATTTTTTGCAAATACCGGGAACTTTTCAGTTCGCCATGACAAGGGGATTTCCATAAAAAAGTAGTTCCGGCTAGTAGGTAAATACAACATTCCGTATTGCACATGGGCAATACAGAACGTTGTATTTCATGGTCTGAAAATTGCTTGTATTACTATGACAAGATTCAACAGGTATGTGATCAAATGTAGTATTGGCCCGAATGGAAGGGCACAGGGAAATAGTGTACAATACAATAAAGAAACGGAGGAGCATCAACACCCAGGATTCCGGTACGGTAGACGGTTTATTGTTGACACGTCATCAGAACAATTTTACAGTACAACAATGTAATAGAACACACCACAATACAACACATTGCATTTCAGATATCATGTAAAACCAGGCTTCAAATGAATATAGTTTCCTTACTTTATCACACGACCCTGTAATTCACTGTACCCAGCCATTATAATTATGATCATGGCTGTTATTGTTTTATCAACAACAGCATTACCCAACAATGAAACGAGCATTACCTGCATAGGTTTGCTTTCTTAAATATTAAATACGTATCACACTTGGAAAGTATCTGTTCAGCTATAGATAGAATAAGTCACACTTTTCGGACCCCGTTCTATATGTATCATAGCACGAGTAAGTACACTGCCACCGCTATTTTTCTGACAGGAGCACTGCGTAGTGATATTGAAATTTTATCTCGCATTTGTTTGAATCGATTGGCTCATCCTAACGATTTCAAATTTCTAGACAAAGTCAATATTTTCAAAACCAATTGAAAAGGAATGCTGCAAGAGTAACCTTCATAAATTATCGTTTCGTAGTTCTAGCGCATGTCTAGGGAGGAATGAGTGTCTCACGAATGTCCAGGGAGGTTTTTGCGCGCCAACGAATCCGTTAACAATTTTTTTTTATTTTTTCCCCCATCTGATTATACATGCAACATTTTAAGTCGGTCGTACGGTACAGTACAAGTACGGAAAGTATGCTATATGCAATTAAAGAGGAGTAACTCGTGAGAGGCACCGCGCTGAAGTTTTAAAGGTTATTTTAATTGTGTTATAATTCAATTTACTGTGAGCTTGTTTCGGTAGATTGATGGGTTTTACTGTGATGTAATTCGACGATACCATAAGGAAATTCAACAGTGAATGTCTTCAATAAGATAGATCAGTTTAGAAATATGTAAAATATATATATAATAAACAATGTACATATTAAACGCATTTAATACGTTAGTTGTGTAAAAAGTAAAACTTTGAAATTGCAACAGTAAATGCATTCTTATATGATAATCATCCAACTATAGGACAAATAATATGTCCGGGAGTTCCATAAATGTTTTACTGAAACATTGCATATTAAATAAATAACTATCCCCAAGTCCGTGGTTATACATTCATATAACTTTTTACACTTAATTTGATTAACTCCTATATGTATTTTGATGAATTGTACTATATATGTGTATTGTATCAGAGACGCATATGTTAATGTATACGTCTTTGATGTGCATACAGCATACCTGTGTTATACTGTTAATCTTACCCCATCTTGTACTCAATCTTCCTCTTATACATAAATTGAAGGCACGAAGATAGCTGTTTGATTGGTCTCAGGTAAAAAAAAAAAAACCTAACCAATCGCTACGCTGATACCTGTCCTTTGAAGAAAACAAAGGAGCGACACTCGACTTCAAAGCCTGGCATTTTTTACCGTTTCGTGACCGCGATATTCTTTTGATATACATCAAAGGATCGAACTAGTCTTCTTGTCTTATCAACAAGGTGGCGCACACTGAGCCTTCAATTTTGCTATGACATATTTCAGGGGTGTAGAGAGCGAAAGTGAGCGTAACCCTTGGATATCGAGGATGGTTTGATGGTAGCTCCGGATGGTCTTTCTTCCAAAGGAACTTAATT
>JAUMHH010006149.1:0-11327 GCA_032359455.1 Chlamys rubida
TTTCCCTGTGAAGTGTCACATGCTGTAACTGTCTATGAGCGTGGGCCAGTTTTTCCCTGTGAAGTGTCACATGCTGTTTCTTTCAATGCTACGCATATTAAAAAATTGCAAACTTGTCTGTTTCACCATGCAATGCAATTTCTAGGTGCCCTGGTTTAGAAGGTATATGTGTCGAATTTCATATCACAGACCAGACCACATTATAAACCTTTAGTGACTTCAGTCAAATATACAATGTATGTATTGTGAATATTTTTGTGCATGAGTGTGACATTTATATATGAATTAGGCATATCTTCATGTTGAGAACTAAGTCTACCTTTTGAATTTTCACAGTAAATCTTCTAGCCTTGTGCACATGAAGTGGGAACCATTATAGGATCTAAAGTTTTAGATAATATCTCAAAAAAAAAAAAAAAGTTTGTAATGCAGAATTACCTGATATTTCATTAGAAGAAAGTTAACAACTTTATGGTTTAAAATGACTCGTGGTACATGCATAAGTTTTTTTCTAATATCTAAGGACAAAATTTATCATAATTAATGGATAATGCAGTTTTAAAAGCTATTTGAGTCTATACTAAAACGTTTATAACTGATCAACTATCAAATATAGATGCACACAGCTCTGTGTTTTGGGGACCAGTACTTAAAATATATGAACATCTGAACATCATTCATAGATATATGTTTGCATAACAGAATTTTCCACTAGTAAATTAGAACTCTAGTTTTATTAAAAACTTTATTTCAATAAAGTCAGAATTTAACTATTCTGTCTTTGCGTATTGCAGAGTTATCTGTTCTTGTGAGCAGGTATTGATTGTTACGTCATTTGTTTGTGAGAGTAATGTCATCATTTTTTGAGAAAACGACGTAATTTTCTCACACAAACCAATGACTTTACAATCAATACCTGCTCACAAGAGAAGATAACTCTGCAATAAGCATAGACGGAATATGAGGGACCAGCTGGATTATGCTGTATTGGCTGTTTGTTCCGTGCACATGTCCTTGTGTTGGACATACACACATGGACATATTTATACTTATAAAATATCAGTGAACACTTCGGGAACGACGTAAGCTTACTCTGCTGAGTAATGCAGTGTGTCAAATCTAATATAGCTTTAAAGGAGAATGTGCTGAGCGTATGAACACGATACAGTTATACTACATATCACAACCTTTGAAGTTCTGTGAAATATTTGATAAGAATGCTAATGGTTCAGGCTAGTACCGTTTTATATTCCAAACCTTTCTCAGGAAAATTGGTAACTTATACCAACAAAACATGTTTCATGAAAAATATAATTATCATGTCGATAACGGGATTTCTGTGGACCGAACAAATAGTACATAAGTGTTTCTTTTCCAGCCAGTAAACGTAAACGCCTACAGTTTGTTTTAAATGTGATAATGACTTTCTTTGTTATAAAGTTCAATAGGTTTCAAACGAACGATTTAAAAGAAAAGCATTGGGAGCCACACGTGTTACTTCAGCACTAACATTTGTAAACATAACTTAACCCTGTCTTTTCTCATATGACAAAACATAATTTATGATGCCAGCTATTGCACCTGAAGGAACCTACGGGACTTCTATGAACCGTATAGATTTCTTGTCGTTAACATTATAAAGTATTTACTTCAAACATGCATGTGTTAACTAAGGTATAGGGTGGTAGAGTTCCCGGTCATTATCCGGTATTAACGCGATATGATATAGGGCAGATGGGTAACGGCACTTCTGCTGCATAGCAGTGCAGTGTTATAGCTGATGTGCTAACTTAATGTGAGTTAACACTGATTTAATCTTGCACAGCTGGTATAATTATCCGTATCAATGGATGTTACATAGTATACTAACATGGTGCAAGGTCCAATAAGAAGATAGTAAATCTTTGGAAAGACTACTCCTTGAAATGGATTAAAGATATTTCAACCTTACCTGTTTCGTAAAATCCCTTGGAAAATGGGAATACTATTATATAAGTAAAGGTGAAGCATTCATATGGGAAGTGGGTTGGAGCTCGATATGGAAAATGGCGTTATCTTTAAAAGAATTTTTTTAGTATTGGTCAAAGTCCAGGGAGAAAGTTTTTTTCACTTTGCTTAAATATTGTACCGTTAAAGGGATTTGATTCCATGTTGCAATAGGGAAACAGGTTAAACCTTCAAACAGACAGGCTGTTACACACGAGTGAAGCGACAAACAGACAGTCTGTTACACACGAGTGAAGCGACTTAAACATAATTTAGTGTGAGGACTCTTCAGGTCAAGAAGGTTTTGTTTGTGTATATAAATGAAAAGGACTACACCCCATGAGTTAGAGGGGAGGCCTAAAGGAGGAAAGGGGTAAGGACAAATGTTCAATCCTCGTATTGTTACGTCGGGCATCTCGTATTTACGAGATTATAATGTAGTTTCTCGTGATTATGAGCTAGTAATGTTGTAATTACGACATAGTGATTTCGTTAATGGAAGTAAGCTTTGTCGTAATTACAAAAGAATTTAACTCGTAATTACGTAATTTTGCTTTAATAACAAGATAAACTAAATTGTTATTGGCAGATAAATAACTCATAATTACGAGGTAGTTACGTTCACGTTTTTCTTCTTTTAAGAATATTCGGTATCCGTAGTACATGCCCTAGGGTCATTTTTAGACAATTCGAGATAAACTCATTATTTTTTTATGTGGATAAAGAAATGCTTTCCACATAAAAGTTGAACTTATACTTTTTCACGAAGTATTAAAACTAAGATTAAGCAATTAAGCAATCAGAATAAATTAATAGTCAGTGCAAGTTTTGTCATGACAAAGGTATTTCATTTTCGTTTCTAAACACACTGGTAGTTTTTAATGTACACCGACAAATCGTATGTTTAAACTCGTAAAATGTATAGCACAATGCAGATTTGTTCGTATTACCGTCTGGAATACTAATTTGACAGCACAAATCCCATTAACCAAATTATTCTTATTAAATCAAAATAGCTGCTTTCCATGATACATATATCTTGTGTATTAATGGTGACATGGTGTTTAAGTGTTAATTGTCAGTGTTCTACACATTGTAAATGTCAGATTATAGGTAGAGTCTGCTGTCGTAGTTGTACAAGAGATTTTCACACATTAAACCATGAAACTTTAACTCTTGTGTTCAGAAACACATTATATCATATCAATTTCACTCGCATTATAATTACATGCTAATTTGATGGCAATATAGACTTAAACAATAATAAAGAAAACTCTAGAGTATCTTATGAAGCTGACTATACTGGTAACAGGCCATCCTAAGGTCTGATGGCAGAGAAGTCTGATATTTAATCTCCTCTGGGCTTTCAGAAGACAATATATGGCTTAATTGTTCATCTGCGACAGATCAGATTTAATATTATTGTCTTTAATATATTTCTTTCGACTCATTAAAAAGACATTTGTTAAGGAAATGCGTTTTATTTTCAATAACCTTGTAGATTTAATTGAATAAATCATGTACATATGCAGGTAAATAGTAATTTGTTTAAACTTAATCACATTTTTCATTTAAACAGACAGATTTAGTACGAGAAACATTTGTTATTATAAACGCTAAACTGTGACAGTGACAGCATTTGTCAAGCTGAAGAACAATAAACACGAACACGATGACTAAATGTTCTCTACGCAAGCAGAACAACTACATCACCTATTCTACCAGGTAAAGCTGACTGTTATTGTGACAGAGCTCGCGGTGTAGCAATGTTACATTCTCCGCGATGGACCTATAGCTCTGTACTTGGGTAAGAGTTTCTTCGTTCAAGTGGCGAAGCTTGTGGCACCTTGTCTGTGTTCATGTTTTGCTTTGTCTGCCTTTCTGGCTTGTTCGCGTTATTCCAGTTAACGAATGAATTGGTGTTTTATCGAGAACTTATCCTGCTGAAACGCAGCGTTTTTATTTACAGCTGTTCGTGCCACCTTAATACAACATATGTCTATTTTTCCAAATGGCTTATTTGTTTGATATTGTTTTTTCAGAGACAATACATCGGAAAAGTCCCGTCACTTTAATTTGTCACCGGGGGGCAGATATCAGGTAAGGACAACACCTATTAAAATATATCAATTATGTCAAAATATGATAATATCTATTAGGATGCATCATAATTTTAATTGGCAAAAACAAAGAGACTGTTCTTCGATGATTTCCTGTTAGGTTAGTGTGGGCTGAACATTTCCGTCGGTATCAATCCCATTCTTGACCTGTTTTTTCTTACTCTTATAGATATAAGTATCTACAGTTATGAATTGTCATTTTTAAATAATTTAATTGTGGGGCTGATAACGTCTTTCGTTTTATTGTCAATACGTATGGAGCTTGAGTCACGATTTTTACATTGTATATTAAAATTACCGCATAGGGTTAAAATGTGAAAACAGGCTTACTGATAAGGTTGTCAATTGTTGCATTTTTGTTCTTACGATATAACCGAAGGGCTAAGCAAGTTTATAAGATGGATTGACATCTGTCTAGAGCGACAGGAGGGATTTTCATCCTTGTTAATTTAATATGAAGCATTACTAGGCAAAATGGAATTCAAATATAGATGAATGCTGAACAAGGATAGACAGTGTACAAAATCGGAAATACCAGGTAAATCTTCCAAAGTCTACTCCTTGAGTATGGATAACAGGATTCCAACCTTATTTGGTAAGGAACATTCCTGGACCAAGCAAATCAAATTTTGGATAAATAGAGAGTACGGCATATCTTAGATCAGCCGAAGGCTGGGACCATTTTATGAAAAAAACAGAGATATTTTAAAGATGGTATTTGATATGAAGCATCCTTAGGAACCGAACGTTGTATAATCCGTAATGCTCCTTAAATATCGTTTCGCATTTTTAACTTAATCGGGAAAAAGCATCATTTGTCTAAGGTTCAATAATTTTTATAAATTAATAATTTAAATCCTATTCCTCTCTCCCCCACTTGGTCAACGTGTGGGGAGAGGAATATGACCCAATATGGAGAATTATTGGTAAACAATTAAGCAGTTCCTTAAGTAGAATTTATATATTTTAACTCAATTTGGTATATAGCACTGTAATGTCTGTTTCAGTGAGGGAAGACAAGCGTAGCCACTGAAGATACACGCAAAAGAGCGGAAGACATCTCATCGCTTAAATTTGGAAATATGCCAAAAGATGCGTTAGAACAGCAGGTCGGACAGAAGCCAAATGGATTAGATTCCATGCAACATTGATAGTGGTCCTTTATCATAAGTAACAGGCCAAATACCTTGATATTGTCCTATTTCATCATCATATTGACTGTTGTCGTCTGGTGTAGGTATCTAAGGTCACCTGTGATGTGTATACACGTAAAATAGGAGAATTACTTTAAAAAACTTATAATGTCCTATTCCCTGGGATCCGCACGCGCCTTTCTTCTCGGACTGACTGTCGTCTGCCAGATGGTGTTTCTATGTGTAGTATGGGACACACTTAATATCAACACAAAGGTTGTCAGGACATCTAATAACTGCAATACACGGGGTTTGCTTTCGTCAGATGATGGCGACGTTGACGATTTACGAAACGTAGAGTCGTTCACGATGAGAGGTCTTAGCGACGAGGATAAACTTATAGAAATGTGTAAGATTCGTCCGGTCTCGAGCGTCAACTGCAAGTCACTGTTCGCAGGCGATTCCTCTGCAATAGCATTGGCGAAGAACACGAGTTACGGGAAATTTATAACCGGGAACTGTTCTTTGAACAATCTGGTGAATACATGTAAGGTGTTGATAAAATCCCATGGGTATTTGACCGACAGGACTGTCCTCAGCCGGGAGGAATTGGACTACCCACTAGCGTTCGCCATTAAGATGCATAAGTCGTCAGACCAGGCCGAGCAACTCCTCCGTCTGATATACCGGCCTCACAATGTCTACTGTCTGTACATTGACAAGAAGGCTAGTCCAAGAGTGTTTGACGTCATGAAAAAACTAGCTGTTTGTTTCCATAATATTTTTGTCATACAAGAACGCATTGACATCATCTACGCAAGTCTGTCACACGTTTTAGCGGAAATGCAATGTATGCACGAGCTTCTAGCGAGAACAGTTATTTGGAAATACTATATCAATTTGACAGGTCAGGAGCTACCTCTCAGAACAAATCTGGAAATGGTAAGGGTTCTTAAGGCACTGCAGGGAACAAATGACATTGAAAGTTTTATATTTCCGAAGCATTTAAAATTTCGTGTGCAGAAACATTTCACGGTAGTTAAAGGATCACTGAAGGAAGATAAAAATACAACAAAGGAGATGTTTTCTTTTAATATCACTTTGAGGAAAGGCAGCGCCTATGGTATTTTTCGAAGAGAATTTGTCGAATTTCTCCATGAAGATAATGTTGCACAAAAGTTTATCCATTGGTTAAACGATTCGTTGTCACCGGAGGAGACAATATGGGCTACATTAAATGGTCTCCCTTGGGCTCCGGGAGGATACTCCTTGGAGACGAGTCATGCGTCCGGTACGTTCTTGTCACGTGCAGTGATATGGACGTGGGACAAACCCCGTTGTTTAGGTCGATTCTCGCGCAGCGTCTGCATTTTTGGGATTGGTGATCTCCCCTGGCTCTCGTCAAGGCCACATATGATTGCCAACAAATTCGACCGAATATATGATCCTATAGCACCGGACTGCATGGAGGAATTAATACGAAACAGGACCCAATATGCAGATCATGGTTTTGAACAATTGGACTGGTATTTTTATCGAAACCTACCCCATGTTAAGTACTACGCCAACCGTACAGCAGAAGAAAAGTCAATGGCGTATTTAAGCAAAAAGAGAGACATTTGGACAAAAGAACAGCAGGCGACATATTTGAAGAGATTAAGGCGTGCCCCATCCTAATAGTAAGATTGAAGCATGTATTTGCTTAGTGCTCGACACGTGATTTTGAATTCCTGGTTTTATCGAACTAGTTTCCTACAAAATGTGTCAATTAACCATTATTAACGATGGTTATGTGTCTATTCAGTTTGGGCTTAATAATGGAACACTCCAACATCTGGAAAACCAGCATCGGTATATTATGTGTAATAAAACTAATTGATTGGTCGGAAGACAGGCTAAAGCAATCTATCGCCGTCTAATCGAACATTTCTTGGATAAGATCTAAGTTTCCAAATTTATTGCTTTGTGCCATTGTTATTTCATTAAGTTGACTATCTTAATCCATTTTTTTAGGATATGTTATGAGAATATTTTTTTCCACATTTTTGAAAAAATATTGAAATTGCAAATTTTACAACTTACCTTTTAGTTTAAATTTGAGGTTATTTTCATTTAAATGATATACATTTCAACTAACATTTCCTTCGATGGCTTCATTGGAGCAAGGTTTGAGTGACTGTTAAATGTAGAGGAAATGGTTTTAAAGTCTCTAAGAACTTGAATTCTTGATGGCTTGACCAATGTTTTTATAGTGATACATGTCACGAGTTAGAAAACGATATTGACGATGTGCCAATGTAGGTAACTAGTCATAAAGACATTTACTTGAGGGTAGATATCTAAGATGTCTCAGTAAGCCCAGTCTAGTCTTATGTTAATATCCATGGAAGTGTCCTTGTCCATTGTTTGCAGATTTAAACAGTGCCTTGCTTACAACTATAATTGTACAGTTGTTTTTAAACACAAAACTAACTGGCATATCATATAATTAAGTAATTAATGGCGTATTTTTCGTCTGACAGAGACAGTGAATTGTTTATATGAAACATATCTTGTACGTCCGTAACCATGAATCCCTTCACATTCCAGTGAGAACTAGACCCGAGATGGTCCGACTGCTGTGGTTTTGAAGTGGTAAATGCTGAGTCTGATCTATGGGTAATCCCCAACAGTTAACATGAATCCCCCCCCCCCCCCACACTTACATTACACGTGGTACTCTGTACTTCAAACGCCACACGGATAAACCCCTGTACTTAACGATAAGGTCAATCCATACCCCCACTGATTAATGGGTTTTCAAATGGGAGTATTTTCCACATAACATAATTATATAAATATTTCACGTGGTAGATCAAGTGTTACTAAACATATAGTGTACTTATGTACTAACTATATAATGTGTATAACGAGAAGCAGTCTTCAGTACATTCCACTATCAACGCCCCAGAACTGGTTTTACATTTCAACTACAATGCTTATGATCTCTTGAGAAAAACACGTGTAATTGAATGTTGTTTGTATGTGATATTTACGTATAGTCTATGAGGAACTTAACCTTCTCCGATAACTATGGGTATTTCGCCATTGTTCCAAAGAAAAAGTGTATGGTTTTAGTATGTTGCTAGAAATATATTAAGCGTTTTACTGCTTTCAGGTCGCTTTCATAGGCTTCGTGTTTAATTTGTTTTTATCCAGTTGACATTCACATTGCCTATGTATGCCAACTAAGCACATTTCAGTTACTATATTTACTTGGAATGTGTTAATCTCATGGAAGATTAACTTATCAAAATTCAACCTTTAGTTCAAATAGGTGTATTAACGTACTAGTTTGTTCAATTAATTGAAAAGTCATATGTCTAGGGAAGGTCAGTGACATCAAACGTTATAATTATGACGTCATTATGATAATGCCTACAAACACAGATCCCAGACACTCACCAAGACCGTGGACACTTTTACTAAGCTTTTATTATTTTTACTCTTTGTTTATTGATTTTGGTCTACTTTTGACCATTTTTTGCTTGATTTACAAGCAACTGCAGACAGGTAAACATAACAACAAATCTGCCATTTATATCTGTAACACTTGAACGGAGTGCGACATTTTTATGAGAACCAGTCATAAACACGAGCAGTTACAACATGTAACGAAATCTGGCAAGCAATTATTTGTTTTATCGCTAAATTCCATAATTTAACGATAAGTTGAGATTTGAATTAATTGTTGGTTATCTTTGGAGGAGTTGGGTTTCCTGTCGGGTTTCAACAGTAAAGTGATACGATAAACAGAGTGGTATACAACATTAGTTTACACGTCAGCATGAGGCATACATATTTTGATGAAATATTACTCGAATTAATTGATTCCAATTTAGAAAATCCTCTTTTTGCAGCCCTCTTTGGATATTAATGTTTAATTTGCTTGCTTTAGCTCTCCAACATAAAGGCTGGTGACGAAATGCACGGTAAAAGTGCATTTTTGGTTTGTTAGCGTCATAGGGTACATGTATAAGGCTGTGTGTTTGTGAATGTGTGTTAGAAGGACTGTTTTTGTGTGGACGCGCGTTGGGTGACAGAGAAACAAATCGTGATTGGAATCAGGCGTCTAAGTGTTGTGTTCGGTATATGTTGATACTTATCTGTGATACTACTCTACTGTCTTTGTTGTGGGAGAATATGTGGGTTACATTTGCTTTTGGTATAAAACTATGGAATAAATAAACCTATTTTGCAATAAATCCCTGCTTTGATTTCTTCTTTGTTACTTTCATTACTTGTACTAGAAAAAGAATCCCAAACGTGAGTTCGACCAACTATACCTCCCTGTATCTTAACATCAAATATGATCATCGTCAGAACATTATATCCTATTACTACTCTTACAATAGCCAATGGTAGAATATATCCTTCCTGTGTGTGGCAAACAGAGAAATATCAATCTTACGATATTTGAAGTTTAAAAGTCTCTTGCTTAACTCCTCAAAATCCTTATCCTAGCGGTATGGAACACTTTGTGATTTTCTTAATAATGAATGATTGTAGCTGCAAAAAAAATATAAAATTAATGACATGTTTTTCATGTTTTATAAATTGTATTCCCATACTTTCTATAACGCTTCGCACATGCGCGTTTGAGATTTTGGATTTTTTTTTACGCACCTGGCAAACGTCATGTGAACCGCAATGATACCTGGATGCGCGCGGCATTAGACCACGATCAACATGAACGTATCAAGTAGTTGTTTCCTTGAAGTTGTTGGTCTAAGTACACAACAGGAAAATGTATTTCCTTTTTAACATCGAGATAGATGACAAAACAAATATCGGGCCTGTGAAATAAGATAATTGATGTATGATGTCAAGGTTTCCCGGTCACAGAACAGTCAGAGATAACCCGACTAAAGTCCATCATGTAAATTACAGCTTTGTTGAACAAGGAAGTAAACCTCCCACACACAAAGCTCAAAATCCGTCAAAAATTTCGATCATTAATCAGCAAAAGGCCTATCACCAACAAACTAACATCCTATGCATAACGATGCAAACACACCAAGAAATGTACAGTATATATATATTAAGAGTGTCATAGAAGTCAGCAGAGCTAAACCGAATTCGAACCCAGGCCCCACTTGCATAAAACAGCTCAACTCTTGAGATTTCCTCAAGTCTAAGATTTCCTATAGACTATACATTGCTTGAGATTTTCCTCAATTTTGAGATGTTTTATACAAGTGACCCATGGACCTTAAATTGTTATACTGTTTCTCTAACAGACTGGTCAACCTGGTCAACGGCAGTGGCCTAGCCCAATTGTGAGCACAAACACGGAATTAAGGGAATTACGGTATAAACGAAAAATCTGAGTGCAGTTGGGAGGGATCCTTAACTCCACTGGATTGTCTGCTAATACCAAAGATTATATTAGATAATAAGAGAAATATATTTATCAAAAGAAATAAAAGGACAAAACATTGTTGGAGTACTTCAGTCACTGAAATCGATTTGTGTAGGTCATGCATGGTCATAATTTATTTAAAATTGATAAACATCTAAAATATTTACAAGACCATTTAAATGCTTTCAGAGCCATCTGCAAAAACAATGACATCAAACGGTGTTAATAGTCATGTAATAACAATTTCAAGCATGCATGAAAATCATATCTAAAAAAGCACTTAAATTACCCAGCCACCTGGACAGCAGGTATTCCTACCTACCAAACTAAACGGCCACTCGGAGAGCGGGTCACTAGGTATCCCCTACCTACCAAACTAAACGGCCACTCGGAGAGCAGGTAATGAGGTATCCCCTACCTACCAAACTATACGGCCACTCGGAGAGCGGGTCACTAGGTATCCCCTACCTACCAAACTATACGGCCACTCGGGGAGCTGGTAATGAGATATCCCTACCTACCAAACTATACGGCCACTCGGAGAGCGGGTCACTAGGTATCCCCTACCTACCAAACTATACGGCCACTCGGGGAGCTGGTAATGAGATATCCCTACCTACCAAACTATACGGCCACTCGGAGAGCGGGTCACTAGGTATCCCCTACCTACCAAACTATACGGCCACT
>JAUMHH010006160.1:0-11325 GCA_032359455.1 Chlamys rubida
ATTAAATTATCCGTCTGCTTTAATTTCAACCAATATTTAAACACTCTTAATTTTCTACTTACAAACAAAGGTAACCTCCCCAACTCACAGTATATTAACTCATATTTACACATACACAGCCATATTAAGATGGATGCATGACTAATAGCTCGGGGCATGCGTAGGCTGACGTGTATACACTAAATCGACTGTCAAGTGGACGATCCACTATATTTTGCGATAACATCATAGCATGACCAGCGGCACTACTGGCCAAGGAGTGAGGTGCTAGTGACAACGGTTACCGTGATGACGACTAATTCGGGTCGGTGTATATCTTTACTCTGGCCTTGTGTGATTAACGTTAACATCTGACAGCAGTCTGGTGTGGGCGCTGTTTGGTATGTAGCAGGTCAACAAACAAGTTCACCGCAGCAGAAACAACGCTGAATATACTTCGGAATTGTGTTGCTTGTTTGTTTTCATGATTTCTGAAATCGTGAAGGAAATGCTAACTTGATTACCAAACATAGCATGGACTAATTATTGTGACAACAATCCTACGGACAACTAGTTTTAATGTGACACGCCCATAGAGTGATAGAAGACTGGTGATTTTAATGCGACAACAATCTTTTCCACGATGGACACCAATGTGTCCATGAATGTGCCGCCTTTATCTGTGATTGAGCTCCAGGATTACATTGACAATGATATTCCTGTGTCTGTGTATCTCGCAATTCTCAGCATCATTGGAACGATTGGCAATGCGCACGCAGTATTTGTTTACTTTTTACGGTACAAATCATCAAACCACAGGACATTTGTCGTTTGGTTAGCGGTTGTTGATTTCATAGCGTGTTGCTTTAGTATTCCCTTTGAACTCTTTGACATCCGGTTCAGCTGCACGTTCACCATAGACAGTCTATGTCGATCCTTCAGGTATCTGAACCACTTTGTAAGTATATGTAGCGGTTCACTCCTCGGTGTTATAGCGGTAGAACGATTCCGAAAGGCGTGTAGACCATTTGACCGACAATTAGAAGGAAATGGCGCCATGATTGCTTGCGTGGTAACTGTTGCGGTATCTGCTGTTATATCTATCCCTGCTCTGGTGATGTACGGTGTTCAGATCGAGAGAGTCGACGACTACGGCATAAACGGTACAGACTGTAAAGTTCTAGACACATTCAAAGACAGTATAGTGTATAAAGGGTTCAACTTGTTTCTGTTGTTGATATGTACCATTGTTTTCATTGTGTGTGTCATTATTTATATATTTATTGGGCGTGTGCTATATCAACAATATAAGTTCAGAACCTCTCTTCAAATCAAGAAATCTATTCCTACTGTGTCGGACAAACAATCTGTGTCATCTGATGTGAACCACACCGTGCACGAGGACGAATCAAGCATGGGGAACACCGCGATGACAAAGACAAGGATTTTGAATCAAAATGGAGATCAAACATTGAAAGTGAAACAAAAAAAACCTAAAAGGTTCGATAGAAGCAAACAAATCACGCTTATGTTCCTGGTAGCGACTGGTGTGTCGTATTTGGGTTATCTCCCTTACTTAGTTCTTACAATCATCAAAGCAGTTACAAAGAACTCCAATGCAGTTATTAATAGTGTTTTGGGTCCATTCGCTGACATCTTGTTGAGAGGGTACTTCATCAGTAATGTCACAAATCCACTCGTGTACTGTTTCCTTGATGACAAATTCCGTGACGAATGTAAGATGTTATATAAAGCATTATGGACACGCATAGGGAAATGTTGCAAGCGTCCAAAATCTAAACGATAGTTTCCGGTGGATTTAGTAAGGAGTGTGGTATCCATAGGAACCCAACAATCCGATCTTGTTCACTAATATGGATGACTGTCAAGAGGAGTGTTTATAACATGGGGATTAAGTGCATGTGTGCATTGATAATGATTGCGTGAATGCTGTCCCAATAGAATTTATATTCATATCCGAAAATAGCGTAATACAATTTATTGATACAATGTTTTCATATTTTTTTTTATATACTTCTATACCGATGTCACAATGTATACGTAACTTTTCCAAAACACCGGTAGTCTTGATGTTATCTCAGCAGTTGGAGGCGTTACTGGTGCAGTATCCATATGTTTTATCTAAATATGTACTTGAGTTAGTGCCAACAGTTTTTGCACTCGTTGGGTGAAGCAGACGGCAAATAATTATATCGAAGTATTAAGAGCTGTACATGTGTATATAATGACAGTTGACCTTATATATCCATGATCTATATATACACGTCAAGGGCCTGTCACACCTAGCCGATTTGGGTCGCCGGAGCTATACCGGAGCACAATTTTGGCGATTTTTGGGGATCGGTACTAGTACGGTATCACATCGCTAAGAACGAGGGTACATCATCAGGACATCATCAGAATATCAGCGAAAAAATTAGAAACGGCGGGAAACGGTAGAGCACCGGTAGCGCCCCGTAATGGATCGGCGGTTCTCCGGTGGCCTCGATGTGTACCGTATACTGGTACCGATGTGATACATGTGTACCTCAGTACTACCGAATACCACCGAAGTAGTACTGCATCGGTTACACTAAGGTGACAGAAAGTGGTAGCTGTAGCACATCGGCTCGTACATCGGTAGGACAACGGTAGACAATTTATTCACTTTTTAGGGGTCTCCGTTTTAATCTTTCAATTTTTAGGGATCTCCGTGGTAATCTTTCACTTTTTAGGGATCTCAGTGTTAATCTTTCACTTTTAGGGATCTTCGTGTTAATCTTTCACTTTGTATGGATCTCCGAGATAATCTTTCACTTTTTAGGAATCTCCGTATTAATCTTTCACTTTTTATGTATCTCCGAATGAATCTTTCACTTTTTAGGGATCTCCGTCTGAATCTTTCACTTTTTAGGGATCTCCGTGTTAATCTTTCACTTTTTAGGGATCTCCGAGATAATTTTTCACTTTTTAGGGATCTCCGAGATAGTCTTTCACTTTTTAGGGATCTCCGTGTTAATCTTTCACTTTTTAGGGATCTCCGTGCTTTAAATCTTTCACTTTTTAGGGATCTCCGTCTTAATCTTTCACTTTTTAGGGATCTCCGTGTTAATCTTTCACTTTTTAGGGATCTCCGTGTTAATCTTTCACTTTTTAGGGATCTCCAAAGTAATCTTTCACTTTTTGTGGATCTCCATGTTAATCTTTCACTTTTAAGGGATCTCCGATATAATTTTTCACTTTTTAGGGATCTCCGCGTTAATCTTTCACTTGTTAGCGATCTCCGAGTTAATCTTTCACTTTTTGTGGATCTCCATGTTAATCTTTCACTTTTTAGGGATCTCCGAGTTAATCTTTCACTTTTGATGTATCTCCGAGATAATCACTCACTTTTTATGGATCTCCGAGTTAATCTTTCACTTATTATGGATCTCCAAATTAATATTTCACTTTATACGGATCTCCGTGTTAATATTTCACTTTTTAGGGATCTCCGAGATAATCTCTTACTATTTAGGGATCTCTGATATAATATTTCATTTTTTAGGGATCTCCGAGATAATTTTTCCCTTTTTATGGATCTCCGATATAATCTCTCACTTTTTAGGGATCTCCGTGTTAATCTTTCACTTATTATGGGTCTCCGAGATAATCTTTCACTTTACTTTTTATGGATCTCCGAGTTAATCTTTCACTTTTTGTGGATCCCCATGTTAATCTTTCACTTTTAAGGGATCTCCGATATAATTTTTCTACTTTTAAGGGATCTCCGAGATAATCTTTCGCTTTTTAGGGATCTCCGTGCTTTAAATCTTTCACTTTTTAGGGATCTCCGTGGTAATCTTTCACTTGTTAACGATCTCCGAGTTAATCATTCAATTTCTAGGGATTTCCGTGTTAATCTGTCACTTTTTATGGATCTCCGTGTTAATCTTTCACTTGTTAGCGATCTCTGAGTTAATATTTCACTTTTTAGGGATCTCCGAGATAATCTCTCACTTTTTAGGGATCTCCGAGTTAATATTTCACTTGTTATGGATCTACGTGTTAATCTTTCACTTTTGATGTTTCTCCGTGTTAGTATTTCACTTTTTATGGATCTCCGAGACAATCGCTCACTTTTAAGGGATCTCCGATATAATTTTTCACTTTTTAGGGATCTCCGTGTTAATCTTTCACTTTTTAGGGATTTCCGTGTTAATCTTTCACTTTTTAGGGATTTCCGTGTTAATCTTTCACTTATTATGGATCTCCGGTGATAATTTTTCACTTTACTTTTTATGGATCTCCGAGTTAATCTTTCCCTTTTTGTGGATCTCCATGTTAATCTTTCACTTTTAAGGGATCTCCGATATAATTTTTCACTTTTCAGGGATCTCCGAGATAATCTCTCACTTTTTAGGGATCTCCATGTAAATTTTTCACTTTTTAAGGATCTCCGTGTTAATCTTTCACTTGTAAGCGATCTCCGAGTTAATAATTCAATTTTTAGCGATTTCTGTGTTAATCTGTCACTTTTTATGGATCTCCGAGTTAATCTTTCAATTTTTTTGTATTTCCGAGTGAATCTTTCACTTTTTATGTATCTCCGAGATAATCACTCACTTTTTATGGATCTTCGTGTTAATCTTTCACTCATTATGGATCTCCGAGTTAATATTTCACTTTTTAGGGATCTCCGTGTTAATATTTCACTTTTTAGGGATCTTCGAGATAATCTCTCTCTTTTAGGGATCTCCGAGAAAATCTTTCACCTTTTAGGGATCTCCGATATGATCTTTCACTTTTTATGGATCTCCGAGTTACTCTTTCACTTTTTAGGGATCTCCGAGATAATCTTTCACTTTTTAGGGATCTCCGTGTTAATCTTTCACTTTTTAGGGATCTCCGAGATAATCTTTCATAAAAAGTGAGTGATTATCTCGGAGATCCATATAAAGTGAAAGAGTATCTCGGATATCCATAAAAAGTGAAAGATTAACACTGAGATCCATAATAAGTGAAAGATTAACACGAAGATCCATAAAAAGTGAGTGATTATCTCGGAGATTAGGGATCTCCGAGATAATCTTTCAATTTTTATGGATCTCCGAGTTATTATTTCACTTTATACGGATCTCCGTGTTAATATTTCACTTTTTAGGGATCTTCGAGATAATATCTCTCTTTTAGGGATCTCCGAGATAATCTTTCACCTTTTAGGGATCTCCGATATAATATTTCACTTTTTATGGATCTCCGAGTTACTCTTTCACTTTTTAGGGATCTCCGAGATAATCTTTTACTTTTTAGGGATCTCCGATATAATTTTTCACTTTTTATGGATCTCCGTGTTAATCTTTCATTTTACTTTTTATGGATCTCCGTGTTAATCTTTCACTTTTTATGGATCTCCGTGTTAATCGTTCACTTTACTTTTTATGGATCTTCGTGTCAATCTTCCACCTGTTCGTATACGTAGTTTGCCTTACTTCCGTCGTTTTATTTCGGATTGTGTTTTTTTTAACACATTTGTCTTTTTTTATTCATTCTATAAATATCGTACTAGCGTTTGGTATCAAATAGTCTAAAACGATTCTATGTCGTTTGACAATGTACATAAATCTAATAATTACTTATAGAGCTTGTTACTCACTAGAGTAGAGCTGAGTTATGTTTTTGTGTAATTCACTGAATAGAGCTTATTGAGTGTATTATACATTATTTTCTTGTTCTTATTAATTTTTTGACAGATTATTAATTTTCTTAAATTTAACTTCAAGATAGAATTCTGTAATTAAGATCATATGAAAATAAACTTTTATCTACAATACTTGCTTAATGACGAAGCCCTTATTTTCATTTCTACCAATCTTTGACTCAATCGACATACACTGTATTAACGAGTCTGAGGTTTGTTTTCCATAAAATGTCCGATGACGTATGAATACATGAACTATTTAGTGCAAGAAGTTGTCCCCTTTTTAAATTGTTTTCATTTTTTTTGTTTTGTAATTTTCGATTTAAATAAAACACGTAATGATATGTTATTTGTTTTAAAGGTGTAATCAAAACGAAACGGCTGATTACCTTACCATGATGACGTCACATGGTAAAACACAACGTTAAGTCCAATATTTTATAAAATGTATCGAAAAGTATCAAAATGGCACTGAAGAAACGAACATGTAAGGATTTAATCCTGTTCTATTGATGTTTACGGGGTATAAACCTCAATGGATCTTGAGACAAAATCCATATGAACTTTATCGCAGTTCATTAAATCTTTAGTTCATATCAAATTGGTCTAAAAACCCATTGAGGTAACGCCAACAGAACAGAATCCAATCATGTACTGTGTTGTAATTATAAATAAAGCATAAAAGGCATACACTAACATTGTACTAAGATGGGTTGTCACTAAATCTTGCTAATATTTTACTATTGTTTATAAATATAAATATAAAGCGTGATGATAATTCTTCGGTTACTGTACAGAACCAGAAATACCACCTGTAACACTCTGTGGGAGCCCACCATGAGGGACATTATGTATTATTTCTCCCTTAAACCAGTTAAACATAGAGAAAGCCAATATCAACATATCTGTTCCTCTGATGTCTAGATTTCATGACAAATCATTGTGAGGTTAATATTTGGCATCTCTTCTCTCCGCCTGTGTGTTTTATTTCAATGATACCATAATTAGCACCAGTAAAAAAATCAATTTAGAAAAAGCCTAATGTCTCTAACCTAGCTGTCCTACCCATGGTTGTACTCTGGGTGATTGGAGGATGAGGTCTAAGTGTAACTTAGATGAAAGGCCAATTTTGACGCCAGAGCAAATAAAATATTAATATATCAAATATCACAACGGTACGGTAAATGGGTAATCTTCTAACTCTAGGGGACCAGGAGAACTAATAATGTCGGTTGATTGTTTCTAATGTCAAGTGATGTTATGATTTGATTATATGTTTAATCAATTAAGATAATAACAAATGCTAAATTGCGTTATTTAACAACTTCAGATTGTTTTTCTGAAATGAATGGATTACGCTTTGCACTATTAGACTTTTGTATGTGAAGATGTTTGATTTGGTTTGGTTTGATTGGTGTTTATCGTTTTATGAAGTAATGTTGAATCTATATTCCGTTGTATCCATGCGCGGGGGTCCGTGTAACACTTAACATTTCAAAATTCTAAAAAAAAAAATATTTTTGGATTTTTGAAATTTTACCCAAAAATCCAAAATATCAAAAATCTAAAACCATTTTGGATTTTTAAAATTTTGGATTTTTAGATTTTTAGGTAAAATTTCAAATATCCAATTTTTTTTTTTATTTTGAATTGTTAAGTGTTACACGGACCCGCGGGGAAGTGAGAGTCGTATAATGTAACAAGAGGCCAAACACCACGTGGTTCTCACGAGACCGTATGCCATTTCAGTTACATAATGGAACAATGAAATATTTGCGTTTGCATTCGTCTAGTATTAACACTTTGTGAACCTAAAAAAATGCTCTAGTCCAGGTGCTAACATTTTTAAATATTGATATTAATTACATTTTTGTTCCCCGAATATTCATGGTATTTTCTGCCTTGCCTGAGTAGTTACGCTGTGGGTACGAATGTAGAGCTTAGAACACCGGAAGTACGGAGTTTAGAGTGTGTTTACCATATTGATTAAACACTATCAGGTTTTAGTCTTGTTTCGAATTTTAGAGGTTGGCTTATATGAAGTTGAAGTTAACATTACTAAACTTTTTGGTCGGAAGTTGATCGGTATTGGAAATATTGATAACTGGATTCACTTACACTACATAATGTAGGTGATGGCTGATGAAATAGATTTTTAGTTTTGTTTTGACACAAATGGAAATTGCCTTTCCCCACTGCAAAGTCAATTCCGGATAAAGATTTCATCGCTGTATATTTTCTATCTATCCAAATAACATGTGTTTTTTCTATGTTTATTTTAAATTCAGAAATGTTTCTAAAACTTTTCAACCTTTTTATTGCTTCTTTTATTGAAATGTGTGTGCCATCTAATATCAATGTAACGTCATCAGCATACTGGGAAAGAAAACAGTGGGCAATTGTCAATATTAATGTAGAGTATGTGAATCTAGGATAGTTTGCTGTATTGGAAGAACCGGGCGAAGTTTTTAAAATCTGTTGTTCATCTTTATTTAGTACATCGTTAAAACGGGATATGGAAAAGTCGCTAAAATATAAAAAATAAAAACCTATTACAAATAATTCCTATTCAAGCACGCCTAGAATAATTCAAACTTTGTACACAACATCTACGTGAAGTTGTATCAATCACGAAAATTACCATCCTGGCATATTTAACACCAGTTAGTATGAAAAATACTATTCAAATTACATTTACAATTTACACTACAATTAAACTGACTGTCTTTTGTCTTTCATAAAAGTAAAATGGCCATGACGACATCTTATGAACAAAGAAGTTATCGCGATGAAATTAACGATAGAAAAATATATACTAGAAACTTCAATTAAATAAATTATACATAAATCTGCTTACCCTGCATGTGGTGCTGAGGACATAGAAAAATGTAACAAAGATGATCCAGCTTTTTGAACAAATTATTCCTGAAGAGATGGAGAAATGATTTGACGCCTTCAAATTATCGAGCTAGAGTAAAGTAAAGAAATAGAATGCCTTGCGCGTGACTTAGGTCAGTGTCCAGTCGTCCATGTTCAGTTACAGACAATACAGTCCCACATATACATAATCCGGGCCTACTGTACTGTGGATATGTTGCGTCACACGTAAGTACAAAATGTAAGTTTGAAAACCGGTCACGGTACGGATTTTCCGGAATCCGCACACAATATGAAAATAAGAAAACACGAATCATGTATTAATGCAAACGAACTCTTATACAAATAAAATACATCATATTCAAATATGACAAATATTTAGCAAATTAATACCATTTATATGTTTGTTATTTCTCAGTCTTACAACTAAAATGTCAGCGCATAATATGAATTTATATGACAACCTCTTAAAAAACCCCGAAAAAAGACGAATAAATGTCCCCTTGATTTATTGCGGACTTTGCATTTCTGTGAAAGACTTTAACCTATTTTGTTATGTCATTACCAAATTTAAAAAAAATCAAAAACTGTTTTCAATAAATGTCCAGGATATTGAGTAAAAAGCTTTTTCAAAATCTATAATTAACATAATTCCTGGTGTATTATTTTCAGCTGTATACCGCACGATATCATAAATCAATCTAGTATTATCCCCAACATAACGACCCGAAATAAAACCTGTTTGATCTGTGTTTATTATACTATTTAAAACTGTTTTTATTCTCCCTGCTATTGCCCCCGATGCGATTTTATAATATAATGTTTAATAATTAGAAGATAAATTGGTCGCCAATTCTTTAGAAACTGTCTTGGTTTATCTCCTTTAGGTATACATGTTATTATTCCCTGTCTTTGTGTAACTGACAATTGCCCATTAGTATAACAAAGATAGATTGATCTCACTATAAAGTTATATTTCAGCTGTTTTTCAGAAATATTTTAAAAATTCAACCGTTTACCAATCAGAACAAGTTTCTCCCTCCTAAACCCTTTTAATTTTAGATCTTATGATGCTGTTTTTTTTTAATTATTTATGCAATTTTATATTTTCTAACTCTTATTTTTTCTCCTTTAATTCAGCTAAATCTTATTTCCCCCGATTCTAAATGTTTCATGAGGTCTTTTGAATTGTTTTCTACAAGGTTCTGTTGTTTTTTCTTTTGTAAAGCATATGAAATAGTTTTCCTCTAATTTCTATTAATAGTTTTTCTAAAAACAGCTTATCATCTTTAAGGAATTGGATCTCCAGTACAGAATATTGGATATATTGTATGGATTATAAACTGGAAGAGCATATTTGGTTTTAATGTCTAAAATAGTTTTGTTTATAATTTCAAGATAGTCTAAATCATGCAATACGGAATTGTTACACCTCCATAATCCTTTCCCCTTCTTAAACTTGGTAAATGTTAATGTAATAAATGGTATAGAAAGGTCAGATCTGTATCCTGGCTTAATAGTTGTTGTCTTTAAACTAGGTATTACGTTTTCCGAAAGGAGAAACAATCTAACCGGGCTTGACTAATTGGATTCATTCTCCTCCATTTAGGAGACTCATTCGTATTTTATTATCGTGATTCTGTTTCCTATCAACATCAATCATTCCTAACTCTTCAATTGTCTCTAGCTGTTGAGTTATTGATATGTTTATCACTTTTATCATAATCAATTGTCTCTAGATGTTGGGTTATTGATATGTTTATCACTTTTATCATAATCAATTGTCTCTAGCTGTTGAGTTATTGATATGTTTATTACTTTTATCATAATCAATTGTCTCTAGCTGTTGAGTTATTGATATGTGTATCACTTTTATCATAATCAATTGTGTCTAGCTGTTGAGTTATTGATATGTTTATCACTTTGATCATAATCAATTGTCTCTAGCTGTTGGGTTATTGATATGTTTATCACTTTGATCATAATCAATTGTCTCTAGCTGTTAGGTTATTGATATGTTTATCACTTTGATCATAATCAATTGTGTCTAGCTGTTAGGTTATTGATATGTTGATTACTTTATCATAATCAATTGAAGGGTTCAAATATACAAGTTCATTTTTAAACATATCTATTGTTGTCGTAAAAGGACGGAGCATCTAAAATTAGGGTCATAGGTACTGTATTTATAAGTGTAATTTGTTTCCATTCTATTTCTAGATCTAACGCTTTGAAATTCCTAGTCAAATTATTTTTAACATTTATAACCTTTATCTCAAAATTATTATTAAATAATATTGTATCCCCCCACCCCTCGAATTTGACCTCAGAGTTAAAGTAACACTCATATCTCCGCTCTGTTCTAACTATTTCTTCAATTTCTGGAGTAAAACGAGTATCTTGTATTCAACAAATATTAACAATATGCGAACACATCATTTCGCTTGGTTTTATCCCCCAATCCCTGACGATTTGCCGATAATATTCTAATATCTTCCATTAACTGGGACATGTGCAAGGCCTACTGACTTGAATAACTAGTCTGGCAGCTGAGATAGGAAATAGAAGAAGGGTAAGAGATAGAAAGAGGAAGAAGAAAGGAAAAAAGAAGAAATAGTGAATCACTCTCCATCGCACGCACCTTTCAATCGTTCGTTCCCTTCGAATTCACATGTCAATGTGTCAAACCGAAAGTAATGATACAGTGTATAATATAATCAAAGTACTGAAACTACTGAAAGGCTAAACATATTACGTTGTCAATTTACATCATCTTTAAGCTTTAAATA
>JAUMHH010006171.1:0-11325 GCA_032359455.1 Chlamys rubida
AATTAGTGCAAAGTACAAACCTTTGTGTATACTCTTAATATAAATAGATGTAATCTAGAAAGAAATTACAGGAAAAATCACGTTTATATGTCGTTAGTCGCTTTAAGTAATGTCCATCTATAACAGTGCTGTTGCATTAACATTTTAGAACATATTTTCTCTTTTAAATAGACTCCGTTCGATATTTTGTCTTACGTGTGTGGCAGATTTTAATTGTACATAGGATTATTGTACAAAGGATTACGGTAGCCGAAGTTAGAAGGAATTTCCCTTTAGCTCAGTGTTAGAGCGTCCGACTCGGAACCTGGGGATCAAGGGTTCGATCTCCAGTGGAAGCACACTATTCTCGTTCCTGTTACACGTGTTTACGTTGCGTGTTTATACTTTGTTGTAGCTTCCTCCTTTGTGTTAACGTTGTTTTCGTTTGTATTGACACCGTGATACATTTTGTTATTGTGTGTTGACACTATGGTATATTTTGCTCTAAGAGATGAGGCTTACTTCATTGATAAGTTTAACATGGACATGTAACAAAAGCCTAGAAAATCATCAATTTAAAAGGCAGATATATCGATGATATGCTATCGTTAAATACCTGTATAAAAATGTTGACTTTATCGATCGTATCAACTTGTATACCCCGTCCTGAGCTTGAAAACAAGGACACTACAGACTCTTATAATTTAGCCGATTTCCTCAATCTTTTAATTGAAATCACCAACAAAAGCAATCATGATCAAATCATTATGTCTATTAAGTTCTATCCGTGTGACCTATACAGGGATCAAACGCTTGACGTGGGTAGCCATTTGTCACAGCGAATAGGCATTTTCGTTTAGACCTTATGGATCTTTATAAGAAGGGTTTTTTTTTTTACATTTTTGACTCCAGTCACCTTTACGGTGAATACAGATTATTCCTGTGACCAAAGTTGGTGGTGCTCTACCCAATTTTGTATACTTTATTGGTTTTATGAATTAGGTAAAAAAAGATATTTACCTGACGAATGTTTATGCTAATATGCAACAAAAAAAAGGTATGAAGCAAATGTATTTTATCGGGAAATATTTCATTCCACCGTGAGATACAAATACTGACGTTTGTGTTGTGGTCATAGGTGTGTCGTGTTGTCTTGTTGCCATAGCTTGGACTTGACATAGATATGCATGCCGAGTGTCTTTGATGAAGCAAGAAGACCTATGACTGCTATTAGAGAGTCAAATACCCCGGCCAAATTCAAGAAGGACACAAAAACTCACCTCTTCACGTCTGCATTTTAGGCTCTTTTCACAGACGTGATGTACATACCACCCTTTAGTTATTCATTTTTGTGCACATTAATATGATTATTTTCTTGCTAAATGATAAATGGTGATTGTAAGTTTTTTCTGTTTAACAAATATAACTCAGACTATGATACCTACGTTGTAAAGCGCTTGGGAGTTGTTTTACAAATTATATAGGGTGCTATATAAATGTTGAATGGTATTATCATTATTATTATGATTTTCCGGAACATAAAGTCATATTCTTCATTATGCTTTTTCAGGAGTGTTTCAGTTAATATTTCCATTGCTCATCTTTTGCCCTTTGTTCATGTTGCCTATATTGAACGTACGTATCCTGAGCTAGGTTGGTACTACTTTGTATTTCTGACATGATATAAACTTTTTTTATCAGAAAATTACATATCTATGATAATTGGCATTTATAATTATATTTGCATAATTAGGTAGCAGGTGTTTATCTGCTAATATACTACTCTCATTTAGATTGGAATCGAGTTATAAATTAAAACCATCTACAAGTCCACTGTGTAAATCAAGCTTTATATCAATTATACAAGACAAGATACTGTATTATTAACATATCAAATTAAATGTTTATCATCTAATTGATAACTCACTACAGAAATAAATAAATAAATTGTTAATAGTTTTAGCATTACAGAGTTTCAGCAAATGTGTATATATATATCCATTAAAGTCATGGCAATGTTGACTATCGACGGCATGTTACACCTGTGTATTAATTTGCACCACTAACTAAATGTCTTTATGAATTGGTTTATAGATATACAGGTAACAGAATATCTGATGTCAGCGTCTGTACTCGGCGTTGTTAAAGATAATATCTAGATGTAGCAACACCTCAATGACTGTGCAGATCTATACACACAGGATACATTCTGTCGGTCGTAACAAATAAATTGGTCCCAGCTCGGTCATTAGTTTTTAATAAAATTAAAAGATTGCATCTATACTATATTGTTATATGATACAGTATGCCAAAATTGACTACATGTTTAAGCGTGGACTGAAATTTTGTTTGTGCGTGCATCTATCGCCCGAACACTTAGTAAATTCCTTGTAACAAAGCGGCGCGTCGTTGTGTTGTATCATGTAGTAGGTGGCTTATTTTAGATGAGGTTGAGATACTTTGTAACATTTTAGTTCAAATCGTCCTTCGTCCGTGGTCCGTGGTCCGTGGTCCATCGTCGGTCGTCAGTCGTCCGTCGTCAGTCGTCCGTCGCCCGTCCTTTAACAAATTTAATATGAAGGTTCCCCTTGGTCCTTAGTTGTGCATGTTTACTTTTTATTCATAATCCGTATTCATTGAATCATTTTGACACATTTATGATAAAAGATCTTAATACCGATTTGTTGCATTTACATCAGTATATCAATTCACAGTCAACGGTCTATAGTTTTTACATGGTATTTGTCCTGTTTAACCTTTCTCTCTGTGTTAAATTTTGTGAAACGTATTTTTTCATGTTTGTGTCTTAATAAAGTGGGTGATTGACGTGATACTTTCACGCAACATATACACAAGTGATTACGCCTGTACATTTTGGTATTGGTAGTTATAATTACAGTTTAAAAAGAAAACGAATTACGCAGTCATAGAACTGGTTTGTCCTTATTTGGCGAATGTCTTCGAGATTTCACATTTGCTAGTTCTTTATACTTAGATATATACATATACGTTTTGAACGAAAACGTTAAAAACCGCGGAAACCTACAATTTTATTTCATCTGCAGATTTATTACTTAGTTACTATTGTGTTATCATCAATAATGATTTAATACTAACACTTATGACGTCATCAATAACGCTACCACGTAGGACTTGAAACGCAGGACAATCTTTGTTCCAGTTGTTTAGCATCTCACAACAATAGAGGAAATTTGCACCGAAAGACACAATGTACAAAACAAATACCGGAACATCAGCATTCTACCAGCACAAGAACAGAAATTGTAATTGCGTTCGACCAAACAACAAATATATGCCACGTGCACCAGGAAAATACAACCAAATGATTAGTAGATAGAAGTGTAATAAAAAACGAATCTGGTTTTCTTTTTCCTTGAACGATCTAATTTTACAGCCTTTTATTTTTTTTTGTATCAAACGGGTTTCCTTTAAAAAAATAGCTTTGTTGTTACTGTATTCAGAACAAATTTAAACAATTTCTTGCAAGTGTGTTATCAGAAATCAATGAATGTTTGTACAATTAACAAAAATAGTTTTTCATTTAACGTGTCATCCCTTATAACTTATCGAGAATACGTTGTCATTAGAGCAAGCGATGAAATCGACAAGGTTAAACATCTGGACGAAATGTGAATCTGTTATAAGATCACAAAGCCACACTCGTGGAATAGCATGGGACTTAATATAACAAAGACCGTAGAAACTGATAAGATATATTTATAAATTTTCTGCCATATTTCTATTTCTTAAGAATATTTTTTTATAATAATAATTGCACTTACCTTTAGTTTGCGGATTTGCATTCGATGCCATGACATCAATTACTTCGTATTTTCATAAACAATAACAGTACTCGAATTTTCTTTGTATACAAAAATGTACCGCGTTTGAATAGCACGTATTTGGCTGCTACTTCTGTCACTAAGTATTGTAGTACAACTAACACCTCACATTCTGAAATACTGTTCTGTTGCTGGGTAATAGGTACATGTATGTGTTTACAGGTGATGTCCCCACGTGACACATTAACATAGTTATCAATCCACACGACAGCTGGGACACCACAAAGGAAAGTCTGGAAACTTGTTTAACACAAATTACCTGGCGATTAATCAGAAAAATGATCTCTCCATGATCAGCTGGCCAAGTAACCATTGAAATAGTCCAAACTTTAGAAACTATATGATACTTTATAAACATATTTTGAGATGGTTCAGTGAACATTGCTATATAACGAAGCGCCTTTAACATCAAAGATGTGTGAAAAATAGCAGAAGCGGAATGGTGTGCATAAAATCCTGTATTATTTACGACAAAGTGCATTTTAGCTGCACCAGACATTTTCATTCTCAAATTAGCATACAAACTTTTTTCTGAATAATTCCGTCTTGTAACGATCACTCTTGACGGATTTGTCATATATGAATGGCGATTTGTGTTTCTTGGAAAAACATCTGGGTTTTAATTAAATTATTATTATTTGTTATCAATATATTTCACACTTCTAATGCATCAGATTGTATGCTCGATGGTTACACATGTGGAATAGGAACCACTTATCACTGTGATGTATCTTCTGTGCCCGTGTTTGTGTCAATAATTAATCATGTCTTTCTGTTAAATTCTTAATTTCTGCAGTTACCTTTGAGTAATACAATGTATTTACTTCCACTGTCCTGTACAATGTATATGCTTTACTTGACACATTTCAACCTTGAAAAACTTAAGTAAAAAAAATGTTCGAATATAACATGTATGTGCTTTAGGTAAAAATTCATGCTTTCAGACAAAGGAGGGGTGCCAATTTGGGTACTCTGGTGGCTATCACAGAGGGGATCTTAGTGGCCAGTACGAGATATGAGGGGGTAAACTGGGGACTAAAATCAGAACTATGAACGAAAGTTTAAAAACATAATAAGTAATATGGTCAAAAAAAGGCCATTTATGATTTTGCTCCTCCACTTTACCCCCTCATATCTCAGAATGGTCTCTAAGCTTGCCTTAATTTCATGTCATATCTTGACGGCATAACCAGAAGGTATGTCTACTACATGTACATGTCTATGTATGTATTTCACTGTGTTTCACTGTTACAAATGTGCAAATAAAATTTAGAATTTAGAATGTTGAATTTTTTGTAAAGACAAAAAATCAAACTTATCGGTAACAATCACCAGAACACTCAAATGTGCACCCATCCTTTTCCTCTTTGGTTAAGGGGAAGATAATTATTAGATTTAAGGCCTTTTGTGACACTTAGTTGTTGACTCCCTTTAGAAAGTTTCTCAAACATATAGTGAAGAAAAATTCGATGTTGTTTGATACAGAACTATATACTGTCTTTTAAAACTAATTACATCTTATATATATATAAACTGACTTAATTTCAGGTTGAATAGGACAAACACTTTAGTGTTTACACATAGGAAGATTACAGAAAGAAAGCATACACAAAACAAAGCCCCGGTATGGTTAGCTATGTCGTCATCGCCTCTTTGTTTTTTTCGATGTAATGAAATTTAATTCCTCAGCAACATATTTTCATGTGTGTATATATATACTGCTTACAGAGTTATGCATATGTACATAAAGAGATAACAAAAAGGATGGAGGTTTCATCCATTAAATATGTAAAATTTAGTATGTAGTGTTGGTATAGATAGACATATACATTTCATATATAAACATGCTCATCCTCTACCTTTCAACAGACACACACCACTCTATGTTGTGTTAGAAAAACGTGCATGTGTTATCGTGAAAGAAATAGCTTACATTTAATAATAAAACAAGTTGCAATATCACCTTTTCCTCCCACAGGAAGCTTTTCTCGCGCCATGTACCTTGCATCCGATTTCAAACTGATAATAATTATATACGTAGTATCTAATAACATCTCACTTTTTTCGCATCCGCTCTGCACACACACACACACACACCCTCACACACCCTCACACATCCACACCCACACACACATCGCCATAATGTTATAAGTTAATCTTAATTATCATTATATAATCAATTGCTTTCAGACCCTGTAAATTTCGCTATAACCTACATTTTTAAAAGAGATCAAGCGATTGTTTATTGAAGCTTATAAATATTGTTAATCTATATTATGATATGTAAACTAACGCTGTTCACAGGAAATCAACTCAGATATACAGTTATTTGAAATGAATTTTTTTTTATTCAATTACAACCCGCTTACTCGAACTTTTGGGGTCAGATCAGTAGTTCGAGAAATACATGGTATTCGACGAATCCGAGGTTCTTCAGACCTCGTCATGTTTTGATCAGGTTGGACGACAGACAGCACGAGCACTGCAAATTTCGCGAATAGTAGATGAAAAAATAAAGTTTTATAACGATAACAACATTAAACAGCATCTAAAATTGCTCAACAATGAAAACATATAGCCGTTGGTATTAAAAACTGAATTAAAATAAAGACGTACATTTGTAATATATTTCCGCCATACTGTTGTCTGTTTTCGGCAACGTTAATTTGACAAAACATAAAAACGAGAGTGACTCTTCGATCATTTCAAAATGAAGAAAATCTTTATTAATAATAATAATAATTCGAGGTTTTTTGGTATATCGCATTATCACAACATAGTTCGAAGGTCGTCTCAACGCGGTTCACAAATTATTATCCGTGTTTTGCAACCAGCCAATATCTTTTTCAACTCCCTGGGAAGCATACAGCCAGTGCTGCCATTTCGGCGCTCACAGCTAGCATTCAACAGTTCTAGCACTACCCAACCTCGTACTCATTTACAGCTGAGTAGACTGGAACAAGCGGAGTAAAGTATCTTGCTCACTGTGCCGTGCCGTGACTCGAACCCGCAACCCTTCGGTCACGAACCCGGCGTCCTACCACTGGACTACCGTGCCTCCTAATCAGGCACTTCCTATTATGTGTTGAATGGGAGGGGACGTTTTAAGTTTCCACTTGCATGGCATACACTTACATCAAATACATGACCAAATAAAATTTAATGAAAATTTGTTAATTTAAACGCAACAGCATGTCTTATACCTAGTCCAAATCCGTCTCATTAACAAGGAGTGCATTGTGTGATAGCTAGTTTAGTTTGTCCTCGTATGTTAATGCTTCATCGATACTGTTCTTGTGTGTCTACCCAATTACAGGGTCTGGCGAACACGTAAACAAAGTTCCATTAAAGAAGTCAAAACAGGTGTTCATTAAAATATATGACAAAATACATTGATAATGAAAACTTTTAAATTCAAATGCAACAGCATGTCTGATATCTAATTAAACTCTATCTCATTAACAAGGCGTACAATGTGTGACAACCAGTCTGTTGCTGTTTTACCTTCGTATTTAATGCTTATTCAAATCTGTTCCTGCGTATCTATGCAATTACAGGTTCAGACAAACGTATAAAGAAAGTTTTATTAGAATCGTAAAAACCTATCTTTGATGTTAGGTATCCTCTAGTACGGTATTATCTTTTAATGTATCAAGTACCTAACAAAATAATTTCATGTCGAAGCAACATATGGTGAACTATAACGTTCAGACAAGCATTATTAACGTAAGTATACGGTAGGCATATCAGCTGTACATTAAGGTGTGTTTCTGAACAAATGTCTTTGAACGTTGTGGCGTTCGTTCGATATTGTTGTGCACAGTTTGTATAAACTTATCAATTCATATTCTGATGTGGAAACTATTTAAATACTATTATTGGTTTAGTTTGAATAAGTAAATGCGTCATACGTGAGTAGTTAGATATATCAAGTACACATAGGTCAAACAAAGCCTAAAATTAGAAACTAAACTCCATAAGCGAACCAACAGTCAATTAATGAAGTGACATCCTCATGCCGACACAAATTTAGAGTGAAAAAATATACACTCTCTTTTAAGTGAAAGTGATCTCGTTGCCATATATATTACCAATCCTGACAATGAAGTAATAACGATAGTGCAGACAAAGAAATTTGTCAAATTTTCAGGGTGATCTGATCCTTTATCAAGACAGGATACAAGATACAAGAAGATACAAGAAACTGTATTTAACGTCGCATACAGGTAAACAAGGAGCATTAGCTCTTGAGAGCTATTATTGCGACAAACATTTGTAAAATAACAATAACTTAAAACAGTCACATGAACATTTAAATATCACAACACACATCTGAGGTAAAAAGTCACAATGAACAGTTATACAACAAAGATGACATAAACTAAAACAAAATGATTAAAAGCAGTAATTACTAATATGAAATATGCTATTGTAGTTGTATATCCCCTCTGTTAGCTTGTAACCGATATCCCCTCTGTTAGCTTGTAACCGATATCCCCTCTGTTAGCTTGTAACCGATATCCCCTCGGTAAGCTTTTAACCGAAGGCTAGTTATCGTTAAAGCAGTTCATCTTGAATACGTGAGGTCAAGTGAATTAATAATTGATTTTAATCAATCTAGCGAGAATAATCTATGTTGTAGGCCTAATTGTTACTGCAAATCAGGTATATATATATAAATATGTAGATACAAAAACACGCACATATAACAATACACTAAATGTACGTAGGGGAAAACGTTTTTTTTTAGATATTTGTGAGATACATTGATGGCATGTCATCTATCTATTTTCAATTTGTATTTCCTTAACTACGGTATTGACGATGGAGGGGAATACATTTGTGCCCACCTCATGACAAACGACACGCTTGAAATATGGCGACCTGTATTATATTACTTACGATCCCGGATCATTTCGTACAGACAGTTCAGAGAAATAAAGTTTAGGTGCAACTTACTTCCGACAAGTCGTATAGGGCCGCCAACCTAAGTTTACCGCTGTTGGCAGATACGTTATTGCATATCGATAACTATTTTAAATAATAGTTAAAAAAGAATAATGAATGGCATTATTACCGAGTGATATGAGTTCAAAATACCAATTAGAAAAAATAATCAGAAACAGTAAAATCATGACATCTTAATCATCATCTCTTCACAAACATAACATAAACATGAGACACTAATATTCCGTGAACAATCCCAGGAAGAAGTGGATACATGTTCCCAAATATTTACCTTCAGCTCGACCGGGGCGTCGCCTGCGGACCGGGCCCTAGTCACCTCCTCTCTCTCCAAGTTGGCAAGG
This sequence comes from Chlamys rubida, assembly GCA_032359455.1. Lineage (NCBI taxonomy): Eukaryota > Metazoa > Mollusca > Bivalvia > Pectinida > Pectinidae > Chlamys > Chlamys rubida. The sequence goes on from JAUMHH010006171.1 coordinate 9,152, forward strand.
TCGCCGGCCCGCTTCCCGTTACTGATGAAAAGCTGTACCAGCAGCCCATATTCTCTGCATGTGAAGTTAATTAAATTGCAATTTGTAACTGATAGAATCATTGTTCAATATTCTGTTCCATGATATCTGATCGATGCTATGATTTTAATAAAAAAAATAGTTAATAATTGTCATTTTAAGGAACTTCGTGATACAAGAAAACATTTATATATCTCATCGAGTTTTGAACATTTGTAACAGCAGATGAACCTCCACATAGGAGAGTTACTACCATACTTACATGCACAAGACTTGAAATTATAAAAGCATCAATTAATTTTCTTGGAATTTCAAACTGAACTTTGTTTTCATCTGAGACATGTGAATTCATTTCAAAGTGTATGATTTTATATAGATATAAAGGTATACACTTAAGTTTATCACCTAACAGAGGGTAATACATAAGATGTCACATATGTGTTCTACAAGGGGCATACTACGTATGAAAGGACGTGCCTCCATGTCCTTTGTATATTGTAGGGGTATATGTGTGTAAGTATGTGACAAAGCATTGCATATGGTGTACAGATATAACGATGGAAATGTTGAATTATATAGCCAATAAGAATACAACAGGACAGAAATATATTAATAGTAATATGGTCTGGCCCCTGTGTTATAGTTTTAATCATCTATATCATATAGGAAATGCATTGTGACATTTTTTTCAAACATCACAGTTGTCTTGAAACACTGCTAAGTAATCCCTCAGATATTTTTCTTGTTTGTTGAAATTAATTGATTTACACTAAAACTCAAATGTATCATGGGCTGATTTTCACCGTCTATGCAACAACTATTTTTCTGTTCTGCTTGGTGTTGCGATATTCTCTCGTGGAACATGCCAACAATCCTTTCCTTCTGAACTTGTGATAGATTTTTTTATCTGTGTTCAGTCGTCACTGAATGACAGAAGAATTACGTTCACATTATTGACCGACCCTGGTGTAATTCACGAGTTATTTGTGAAAACGCATACTTTCACGTTATTTTTAATGAAAAGGGGTTCGTGCCACTTGCTAGTTATTCAACTTGTTAGATAGACATGTTATTATTTCAAGATTATTTTGTTCGCCGTAATAAGCATTTGGTTACAAGACGAACTGAAGTGGTATCCGTTAATATCAGCATATTATATCAGTAATAACTGCTTTTCTACCGTGTATTGTGTGATGTGGTACTGATTCGTGGTAGCTGTTTATTTCTATGTTACTGTTTAGTTGGTAATATTTGCGGTATAATCTTCGTGAATATATAAATATATTTACTGATATAAAAGTTAATGCTATTTTACCGGTTAACTGACAAACAATGAAGACAAGACAACAACTCAGTTTCGCATTGTATCTTATTTTTACGGCACATTTGTAAAATAAATCTCATCACCAAAATACAAAAGTATTCTCGTGAGCGCGAATATTTTACCAAGAAATATTGCGCGAAATGTAATTCCCACGAACTGGTTCTGATCGAGTAAACCGTAAAATATTAGCCCGTGAATTTAATTCACTTCACAGTATGTGTTTTGATATATAATTGTTCGTGTTGCTGTCATCACAACGGAGTGGCTTGATCGAAACGAAGACAATAGTATTAATATTTCGAATAGAAAACACATATGTTTGACCATTTGAGATATTTACTTCGATACATTAGGGTAGTTTGACCTATACCGTGACACATGACTGGTCAAATTATGATATCATTGTCAAATGTCAATATCACATCACAACGATTACAACCTTTCAATCTGAATCATCACGCTATCCTATCTCCTTTTAGCAGATGGCGTATATGACAAAATCTGCAAAGTTAATTTATTTGACTTTTAATGGAAATACATTGTGACATTGTTTTCAACACGTAACAGTTGTTCTGCAACACTGCTAACGAAACACTTAGACACTTGTCCTGGTTTTGTTTTTGTTTTGCCCGAGGGCTGATATTGCTCGAGGGTTGATACTGGGTGTGATATGGAAAAAAGAATGTTTTATTCTGTTTATTACATACTTACTAATAAAAGCTACTATCTTATGATCTATTTTTCTTTTGAAACATTGAAAAACGAAGAATTTCCAAAAGGGGTGTGATACGGGTTTTGCGGGCTGATACGGAGAGGGCTGATACGGGTTTTG
>JAUMHH010006193.1:0-11325 GCA_032359455.1 Chlamys rubida
TGCGAACTGTACCTGGCGACTGCCCCACATAGGCATCGAACCCGTGACTCAGTGGTGGAGGGCTAGTGGTAGCAGAATGTCAGACGCCTCAACTACTTGGCCACCGCGGCCCCACCTGTAATTAGAGATAGCTACGATTGACTGACATGTTTGGTGTTGACCAGAACAGAGATGCACACCTCAGCTAAATGTGGACATTGGGGATAAATACGACGCAGTACGGTACGATAGGGAAGAGCGGGAAACAGAGCGGGGGGAGGGTATTGTCTAAGCCAGCAGAAGGAATAGGTCTTCGATGCCAGGGAGAGTTTCTATGTCTTAGTTATGAGTTTGGTACAGCTTACCTTACTAATTAGTTGGAAGATTTGAGACAGTGAATGAAAGATTTGAGACACAGCGCGAAGTACGAGTTCATATTACTGTACTTCGCGCTGTGTGCACGATTGGCTGTTACCAACTATTACGTGTGTTTACGGCTACTGTGTTACAAGACATCGAACCCGTGACCGTGGTGGAGGGCTATATAGTGATCCAGACGATCAGACTCCTTAATAATGGATGGTGTCAATTACAGAAACAACACATTTTTGTGCCTTGAAGTAATTTATACACTATATACAAATTATTGGTCATGACCTATTCTGTATCCTTTTCACGTGATATGTATTCCACGTACGACCTTTACAAATTTATAACCTCAACACATGGGGTTTTGGACTGGACATACAATGTAGACATTACAACTTGATCTTTTGGCTTTTACAATTGTAACAGGAGATGGAAACATTCACGGCTAGACCGGGATTCGAACTCGGGACCCCCACACCCTAGACGGACGCTCTACTAATTGAGCTACCTAGTTGCCGACGATTGACCCAATCCAGTTCCACTTCACAATTTTACAAAAGATCCAAGAGATCCTCGACGCCCATCATCGTGCCATCTTCAATGGTTCTTTGTTGAATTGAGTCATGTGAACAGTAACTATTCTTGTGGTAACTTGGACCAAAGCTTCAAACTTCTGCGTATGGCATTGTCCATTCAAAGTGAGATTACCGTTTGACCTATTTAAAAGCTCTCAACTTAATATGTAACAAGAGTAATCTAAATTTAAAATTTGAGAAAGATTTGGTCTTGTTCTGGGAAAATAAAGAAGAACTGGAAATGTCGAAATCCACGATGGCTGTCTGGCGCCCAATTTGTTTTTCTTATTATCTACTAACAAGCTAGGACCCATGAAAATCAACATACGAAATTTGATAAAGATCAATCTGTAACATCTTGAGAAATGGTGATAACAAAATTGAAGTGCCAATATTCCAGTTGGCTGTCTGGTGGCCATCCCGTTCTATTCCAATCAGTCTAAAATGAAACAAAGACGGTTCACTTGGAACCTACATGTGGAATTTGAAAATAGACCCCTTCAGTACTCGCTGAGAAATAGTGCTAACAACCTTTACCTCTCAAATTCATGTTATGTGAATTTCTTTTTGCAAGAAAGGTGAACGGTGACATCAGTATAAGATTGAAAATTATTTTGGAGCATATTTGTGGGGAAAAAACACACAACAAAGGCCAAAATTAAATACACTGAAGATAAGATCGTAAGAATGGGTGATTTCCTAGTATATTAGGTCTTTCAAAGATTCAAAACCTCTTTAGAGTAGGAGAGACAGCAAAGAGGAATGTGGAGTGAGCAGACACCATGGCAACAGCAGGGAACTGAAGAGCGCACTTAGGATGGAGGTTCCCAGATGAGACCGTCATCACCAGAGACCTGAGGGTCCGTATTCATGAAACCGTCCTCATGCTCAAGCATGGATTCTGTGCTCAGACCAGCTTTCTTGTAATTCACTTAAATCATATAAAACTATCAAAAAGTCAAATGTCAACATTAAAAACAGTATTTGGCTTTAAGTCTTTAAGAAATTAGGCTTGAGCACAAAATCCCTGCTTAAGCACGAGAACGGTCTCATGAATACGGACCCGGACCTTGTTCTATGTGGTCGCCCACTACCAAACAGGTCATCATTTTGGAACGTAGAGTACCACGGGAGAAGTGTACGGAGAAGGCATACGAATGAAAAAGATCAAAGTACCACGATCTGTGTGGATGATAGTCGGCAGACGCGATGGCAGGTTTGGTGTCTCCCAGTGGAGGTAGGGTGCAGGTGCTTTGCAGGACGGTTCCTATGGAGGGCCATGAGAGTACTGAATTGGAAGAGAAAGGAAACATCTGATTAGTTCAGCCTGCAGACAGGCAGAGGCAGCATCACAGTGACCGTGGAGGAAACGGTGGCAACAGTGGGCCTCACAGAGACAGTAGTGCAGGCAAGATGAGAGACTATTAAGAATAAGAGTGATGGGCGACTGCATGAAACGTGCCAACGACATCAGACATCAGTACGGCCACCAACAAGTGTTTACAACAGCAGACACGTGAGGGCCAGGGTGGGGCAGACTGGACCATTCCAGGCTAGGACCCGATCACAGCAGACACGTGAGGGCCAGGGTGGGGCAGACTGGACCATTCCAGGCTACGACCCGATCACAGCAGACACGTGAGGGCCAGGGTGGGGCAGACTGGACCATTCCAGGCTACGACCCGATCACCCTTAGTTGGTGCACATCTGGAAGTGAAAAGCGTTGAAACAAAAAAAGAAAGAGAAATCTATCTGATGACGGAACCTCTTTGCATCAGGCCATATTTGACTATGTAGGTAGTAGTAATTCTTAAATTTGCTTACAATATTTCCAAGCAGAATGTACGTATTCCTATGAACAAACTGTTCCCATCGTCTGGCCGACTTGTATTTGTTTCCATACGAGGCTTAATTAATTGAAAAATTTACCTGGGCTGGTAACGAACTCTTTGCTAAGTCGGATATTGTCTTTCTATTTCATATTTAGATATATCGACGACGTGTTGTCTGTGAATAACAAGATATTTATTGTAAACGTCGTTTTTATGTTCCCTCCTGAACGTAAAATCAATGACACTGCGCATTATACTACATTCCTCGATTTTGACAAACAAAAGTATCTGGGACGGCTTACTGTTAAGAGTGACAATTTTGATTTTCACATTTCCTTTCTTGTTGGAAACATTTCATGTTTTCACAATCTACGATGATAAAACATTGCAGTAGATTCCGGATTTAAGTGATTTAAGTGCTTGCTCTGAATATCACGATTTTCGTGATACATGTTTATATCGACTGCTGATGGACAAACTTCGACACAGAGTTTCGGGAGATGCAGTTTGATAAGACAATTGTAAAGTTGTATCGTCGCCATATGATCTCATTGGGGAATAATCGATGCTTTTTAATTTGCTTCATTGTGTGCCTTGGTGTTTCATTTCCACTGCCTCGGCTCTCACTTTAAGGTTGTGGCATTACTTACAATTGACCTAGATTTACATGACACTTGCCTTTCCGGAGCACCCGGTCTTATTATCCTTGAACGTTTTACCTTAGTTTTTCATTGATTTCGACATCTACATCTATTTACAGTTTTGTTGACACTCTTTATTATGTTATTATTCTTACTAAGTCACTAAAACAAAGTGGGGGACTTATTGGTTTTACTCTGTTTCTTATTAAGTCCCCCAAACGAACCCCAAATGAAGTGGGGGACTTATTGGTTTTACTCCGTTTCTTCTTCTTCTTCTTCTTCCGCCGTAAAAGTTTCCGACACATTTCTCGGAAACTATTGGACAGAAATTAATGAAACTTTACACAAGTTTTCGTCATGGTGTGCAAATGACCTTTCATTTTCCGATCGATCAATCAAGATGGCCGCCACGGCCTCTGATTTGTCGAAATTAAATATTGGTCGATTTTGCTCAAATTTCCTATGTCGGTGTATTTTGGCACTGCGAACATAACTGCCGGGACTTCTGTACTTGTCCACCATTACAATTAGTATTTGTTATTATTATTCTTCTTTCTTCTTCTTCTTGTTCTTCTTCCGCCGTGAACTTGTCCGACCACTTTCTCGAAAACCGCATGCGAATTCAACCGCATAGGTTTCGTTGCCATAACAACCACACGGAGGCTTCTAATTGGTCGCAATATAGAAATTGTTCGTTATCACTCAAAAGTATGTACATCGTTGATGTATTATGGCATTGCGAACCTTTTCTGGTGCATCTTTGCGACTATGGGGGCAGTTTGGTTCCCCATTACAATCAGTACTTGTTAGTCCCTTACCGGTGAAACCGGGGGGGGACCTTAGTTTTCCTCTCCGTCCGTCTGTGTACGTACGTATGTACGTACGTACGTAACATCAATGTTTGCCAGCGCTCTAGCGGCTTCATTCCTTGAGGGATTTTGATCAAATTTCACACAAATACAAAGGACCATAATATCTCGGACAAGTTTGGGTTTCAGGGTTGTAGGGTCAAGGTCAAGGTCACCGTTACAATTTTTAGAAAATCCTTGTCATCGCTCTAGCGGCTTCATTCCTTGAGGGATTTTGATCAAACTTCACACAATTACAAAGGACCATAATATCCCAAATTAACACCAAAGGGCACCATTTTTATAAATCATTTCAGTGTAATAGCTAGCAGGGGCCGGTAGGGGACATGTATTGCTTTAGCAATAATCAATATGCTTGTTCTATTGGTGTTTATGTAACTGTTACATGTTGTCCGTTGACCTTTAAATACTTAACTTACATTTACATGAAGGCTACTACTGGCATTGACACACCTTGTAGGCATTACACGTGGTACATTGACCTTGATCTCCTTTTGCAAATTGTCTCTTGACCTTGACATACTTCATAGCCTTTATACGTGGTATATTGACCTTGATTATGTACACTTCACAAAGTTTATAAAATCCTAAAAACTGTTGACCTTGACATACCTTGTAAACTTTGACACGTGGTGTGTTGACCTTGACATACCTTATAAACTTTGACACGTGGTGTGTTGACCTTGACATACCTTGTAAACTTTGACACGTGGTGTGTTGACCTTGACATACCTTTTGAACCTACACACCTGGTCTATTTAACTTCCAGTTCTTCATAAGCTTATACATCCTATCGGGTGGCCTTTTACATACTTTCTAAAGCAGTTTATTAGCTTTTGAATATGTAACCTTGTCACGTAGACAGATGGCCTTTTGCCTTGTAAAGTTTAACACATGACTTATTAACCTCAGCACACTTATTAAACCTTAACACAAAGTCTGTTGGCCTTGACCTGTTTTGTGATCTTTTACACACACTTATTTTTGTAATTCTTCACTCCTGGACTGCTGACCTCGACATACTTTGTGAACCATAAAATGTGGACTGCTGACCTTGACATACTTTGTGAACCATAAAATGTGGACTGCTGACCTTGACATACTTTGTGAACCATAAAATGTTGACTGTTGACCTTGACATACTTTGTGAACCATAAAATGTGGACTGCTGACCTTGACATACTTTGTGAACCATAAAATGTGGACTACTGACCTTGACATACTTTATATACTTCAAGCACAAATGTTGTATAGTAAGTTAATGCCATGTGTTTGGAGCATTTCCAATAAATAAGAGATTCTTATCCTGATTTTAACCGACACCTAAAACTGCTAAACATCACAAACTAGTTTCACCTTACTTTAGACTATTTTGATGTCATGCCTTATTCAGTATATTTTAAAACCCATGAAATTCCTCATTATATTATCACAATAAAATCTTCCTATATATGCATTTTATGGACATTTGGTCTGGCTTGTTGGTCTTTACACAAGATTAATTGATTGTTTTCAATAATATCTACTGTCCATCAAGTGGAGTCCCTTGGCATTTAAGTACAATATACGTGTCCTTACATGATTGAGTTGTTGACATTTGCACGAACTCTCATGTTTTTACAGTCTGTTGACATTGTCATGTGATCTGTTTAGCCTGGATACATGTACATGTTCTGTCAACTCTTGAAATACATGTGATCTGTTAAGGGTCCCTGTCCCACTGCACTGTGATTTTTTGTATATATACATTAATTACCTCCCTTTAATTTTAATTACCTCCCTTTAATTTTGTTATGGATGTATGGCCCCCTAATATCCCTATATACAAATTTTCATCAAAATCTAACAATATCTAAATTTCGAACAATCAGAAGCCTCCGTGTGGTAGCTATGGCAACGAAACCGATGCGGTTGAATTCGAAGTCCCCTAATATCCCTATATACCAATTTATTTCAAAATCGAACCAAGTTTGAAGAAAATCGGTTAATATTTGTTGTATTTATTGCACGGAAACAAAACGTGGCAGATAATGACGTTTCATTATTCAAGGGGCCATAACTCCGCCATATAGGGTCCACTGAAAGTGGTCATCGAATTTGGCCGAGCCCTTAAGGCATTTAACCCTGTGACAAAGTTTGAAAAAAATTGGTTAATATTTGTTGTAGTTATTGCACGGAAACGAAGCGTGACAGACAGACGGACGGACAGACGGACCCATATTAATATCCCCCGTTTCGGTGAAAACGGGGAATAAAAACTTAATGTTGACGCCCTCACCGGAAAAGCAACACCTAAGTCTCGCTTCCATTTCGTAGCGGCGAGACAAAAATGTGAAGTCCAGGTTCGAATCCCACTTTAGTCCTGCAAGGCACAATTTTCTTTCTAAACAAGATTTATCTAAGCTACATAGTCATGCCGGCAAAAACAGTTTCTAATGTGTAATTACAGTTTGGGCAGTGGCTCAAGAGTCCTTAAGACATATGATTGATTGGCCTTTACACGAAATTAGTTGTAGTCCTTGTTCAGGTAACAACTCATCAAGATGGCATTTTGAAGTTTATTCATAACGAGAAATAATCTACCAAAATACTTGTTGCTGAAAATATGCAAAAATCAATCTTTGAAGTAATTTTTAAAATTCATGTAAATGTATCTTTATAGAGGTTTTGATAATTACAATTTTATTCACACAAAAAACAAAAACACATTGCTTTTTTTTACATCTGTTTATCATACAACTTTTTACATAAAAATCAACAAATGTAAAACAAAGAATGTAAATGCATATCAAAATATATCTGACAAAACACAGAAAAATATAAACGTTTCAAAACTATGAAAAATAACAACTGATAATTATAAATAAATAATCATAACCTCATTTGAACACATGTATAACAACGGATTTACACATGCTATGTATTCGCTGTAATTAGCACCAAAAGCAATTAAAGAGTTACCTTAAATAGGGGCCCTTATAAGATTTATATTACTGTTTGTTATGATAGAACACGTTGTTGTTACAGTATAACAGGACATTATCAATATTCCAGTGTGGCTGGAGGTTTGGATATCAAAAATGTCCTCAACCTCATGAGAAGTTTTTTCAGCCATAATCACCAGACATAAATCTCTGCTTTAATGTAACTGTAAAGTACTGTAAATCATTGACCGCGCCTGATCAGGGCTTGGAGGTGGAAGGGTTAAGTATATAATAATATATCATATTTAATTTTAAATTTTCACCAAAAAGGGGGAGGCGCGCTTATAGCGGGAGGGGCGCTAATAACGGTGAGTGTTGTAATGGATTGACACATGTATGTATACTGTTTGATTGACACATGTATGTATAATGTTTGATTGACACACATATGTATAATGTTTGATTGACACATGTATGTATAATGTCGGATTGACACAAGTATATATAATGTTTGATTGACACAAGTATGTATAATGTCAGATTGACACATGTATGTATAATGTTTGATTGACACAAGTATGTATAATGTCAGATTGACACATGTATGTATAATGTTTGATTGACACATGTATGTATAATGTCGGATTGACAAAGCATTTTTGTTTCTTTTCAATACTTTCATTGATCATGTTATTTCACACAACAAATTTTGTCCTTGTAAATATCCTTGACAATTAAATCTTGTCATTTCTTATCATAAGCAACGTTACAGTGTCAATTAACTGATATAAGTTGAAAAATAAATAATCATACTTCAGAAAATAATGATCGATGGATTCAATGCATGGAATTATAAAGAAAGATAAATGTCTTTACATCAGACATTTTTAAGGGGAAAATCTTTATACCAGGAAATGTTTACCAAGTCAAATTTTCCCCCTTTGCCAGCGTATATGAAATATTCACCGAGTGTTGAATTTTATCCTTCACATATAAATATTCTGTTGGTAACTACTATTCCCTGTGATGATAAATTCACCCTCGATACGAAGACCGTAAAAGACAAAAGTTAAACTGTGGCGAAATTCATACAGTATCCAAATTTAAATTTCACAATTCAGGTATCAGTATAAACAATGAAATCAAAGCTTAAAACACTCGCACACTAGCACTATATATATATATCCTAGAGAATGGTCTTTTGATGTGACATCAAAACACTGACATATAATATTGAATATTCAAACTTGAATATTGGAGACTCTACAAAAGGGCCTTCTTGATTTAACTCATTCACCCCTGAAGACACATTTGAACTCTTCCAATTCAAAGTTTGGAATAGTTCATTATGAAATTTCAGGGGTGAATGTGTTAATAGATTCTTAATGCAAGCACATTACACATGGCAACTGGAAAACTATATTGTTAGTACAATACCAAGTATAACAGCATTAAAGAAAAACCTGTTGAGTCTTTGTTCCACATCCATTCCTAAACTTGAGCTTCAATATTTTCTTTTAAAATTGTATCTTCCATGCAGATTTTTACCAGCCTTGGTCTTTTCTTGACCGTAAAGTGTTGTGATTTTCTAGGTTTATTAAATCTTGTTATATTGTCATCTTTAAACTCAATACATTTAAAACCTGATTTTGTCTTTGTAGTGACCCCGCCACTGAAAAATGTTAGAAAAAGAAGATTCAGGAAGACATTGAAGAAAAAGGTTGGAACTAATTCGCTGTCAAAGTGATAACTGACAAATGATTACAAAATCTAGTAACTGTTAATCAAAGCTATGCTACATGTACATCTATAAAACTATTTTTCTTAAACAGTGTGTTGAGCACTGTTTTCCTATTGCACTGTCCCTTAAACTATCATAATACTGCCTTTAATCAAATGTTAAAATATTCCAAGATTTTTTTTTTTTTTTTTTTTTATTGAAGTTCTCTTCTAGTAAGCATTCAATAATCAATTTGAATGGTAACTGGAAACAACAATTTCCTGGAAGTGCTATGCAAATTCAATTTCTTATCGTTTTTGGAATAGTTTAATGTTGAAAATATAATTTCTCTGTTAAAAGTTGGCTTTCAGTTTAGTCAAAAAGTGCTTATGTTTGTATTTGACAGTACATGGAACAGCCTGACATTGAGAAGGAGGTGAAGCGACTGTTCCGTACCGATGCTGAGGCCATCAATGTCAAGTGGGAGATCATCGTAGAGGAGGATAAGCCCACAGCAGATTCCAATGGTCAAGGTCAGACGACGACAATGGAAGGCTGGGTCGGAGGTCAGTCTGGTCAGTGGACTCAGAACTCGGGCAGTCTAGACTATGGAAGTAAGTCAGGTTACAGTAGATTTCACTTAATATCATGTTGCTTAATGTCACATTTCTAATAATATCATGTTGCTTAATGTCACATTTCTAATAATATCATGTTTTCTTTAAGCACTGTAAAGGCAGTGTTTTAATTACCTGTGAGTTGTTAATTTTATATAAATGACTCACTGCTTTTCAGAACTAATGAAGGAAATGACTAAAGTACTATCTTAAAAAAGGTTGACAAAACTCTAAGAGACTTGCTCTGATAAGGGCACCCCCAATGATTTTAAAAATAAAAAATAATGCTTATTGTAACATTTAAGATCTTTTCTGTTCCGGTTTTATTATTTCCAAAAGTCGTTGTTTCATTTTGGTAGTATGACAACTTCTACCCTCAAAATGACAATGTATCAGTTCATATTGAAAGAAAACAAAACTGCCGAAGTTGGAGTGAAAAACTTCCTATGTTAAAAAGTTTTCTGGAGAACTGACAACAGCAGCTATTTGCCAGGGGTACATATATACAATTTATTGAGTGCCCAGTACACAACAGACTGTCAGCAGGTGAACATAGTTTACCTTAAACATATTACCTGATACTTATTGTCAAGTCAAAAGAATAGCAAACCAAACCCTCAATCATACACACCTGTGTACAGCTAGCTGAACACCTCACTGCGGTTTACTGTATAAAACTGGTTTGTGGTGACACAATTTTCATTCTTTACAGTATAAAAACGTTTATTGTTTACAGTTTATTACAGTATAAAAATTTGCGTAAGGTAAAAAGTACAACAAAGTCTTTACAGCCGACAAAATAAAATTTTATGCATGAAATTTGTTTGTGGTGAGATGTTTGACAGATTCTTCATTCTTTACAGTAAAAAAATGTGTTTGAGGTAAAAAGTATAACAAAGTCTTTACAGCCGACACTATTGTATGGTTTACAATATAAAAACTTGTTTGTGTTGCACAGATCTGTTTGGGGATCTGAGCAGCTCAGATGAAGACGAAGACGAGGAGGATGAAGAGGAAGAGGAGGAAGAGGAAAAAGACATCAATATCATGGACAGTGGGGAGGAAGATCTGTCTCAGGGAGCCTACATGCAGGGTGTGTCCAGCTTCACTGGCAAGGATGACAGCATGTCACAGGACACGATGGCTGGTGGTGACCCGGACTCAGGTATAGTTCTGTTACGATCTCAATCTGTTTTCATTACGGTAAATCCTATGTCTAATTAGGCACTGTTAGTGCCATGATTGAAAGTCAAGTCAGTGTATCATGGTTTTTAAAGAATTTAAAACATTTGAAAAGCAGAAATTGTAAATTGAAAAATCAGTTTTCAAATCAAGTCTTATCACTATTTGGGAAATTTGTTTTACAGTTGAACTGCAGAGTAAGCTGTCCGAGTTAAAACGCCAGGTTGAGGAGATTCGACAGCGGCGGAAATCAACTGAGGATCGTCTGGCTAAAACTGACAGCCCTATGTTACAGGTAAACTGACATTAAAGTGAATTACCACATCAAATATATCACATACAAGATGGAAGTCACGTTGGCACCTAGGTTAGAGATGTATATAACAGCAGTCAAATATGATTAATATAATGTTTCCCCACCATGAGAGTAAGACAGAAAAATCTCAACCCAAGGGGTAAGATTCCCTCAGAGGCTTTTCATAGGGCCAGACTTTTAAGAATCTTACAGTGAGGGTTGAGATTTTTTCTGTCTTACACCTGAAGTGGGGAATGATTATTTTTCTCCCACATCAAATACAAGTAGTAATTTCATGAAATGCAAATGTTGATTTCATATT
>JAUMHH010006204.1:0-11324 GCA_032359455.1 Chlamys rubida
ATACAGTAAGACAATAATGACCACCTTAATACCGACCTCTTAGACATTTACATACAGTAATACAATAATGGCCACCTTTATACCGACCTGTAAGACATTTACATACAGTAAGACAATAATGGCCACCTTAATACCGACCTCTAAGACATTTACATACAGTAAGACAATAATGACCACCTTTATACCGACCTGTAAGATATTTACATACAGTAAGACAATAATGACCACCTTAATACCGACCTCTTAGACATTTACATACAGTAATACAATAATGGCCACCTGTATACCGACTTTATACAGTAAGACATTTATAGTCAGCTCATTCTACCAACTAGAACTTACAGGGGTAGGAATGGATTCCGTCTACATTGTTTTATGACTCTTAATCCATACATACATTATGTTGCCTCCAAGTTACTATGCTACAAAGTATAATACTTTGTCCATGCCATGCTAGTGTTCAGGTTTCAAAATACAAAATACTGATTAATTGGTATTGTCATTAGCTGATTGCTCTTGATACTCTAGAATTAAAAATAATCATTAAACGACGCATAGTGTTTTGTTTCAATGTTTCAATGTTACTAAGAATGAGCAATACTAGAATTGTAATTTAAATCTACAATCGCCATCGACACCTGAATGACGTCAATACTATTTCTTAACATGGGCCCTCGATTAAAGATTTTTGATCGCTGAGTCGCAATAGCTGTTGACCTTAACACGTCACTGTAGTTGACAGAAGATATACATGACGGGTGCTTCGTGTTTTATTACATTATGTAGTGAGTGTTACTGATGTTTTCCCTTTTGTTTTGTTGTTTTTCGCCGGCATCTATTTAGACTTCCAGTTTTGTCTCAGTGTTTTGAAGATTTATTATATTTTCTTTCTTCTACTTTCCATAATATGTTATTATCAATTAAATGCTATAAATAAAATTCTTGACTTCTGCGGATAAATTAGAATCCAAATCTCTAATCTAGGATCATAATGGTTTCATTTACTGAAAAATCATTAATTTATTTAAAGAAAACAAACAGACGCAGGATGAAGGAAATATGAATGAACTATCAGAAGAGTTGATATGCTCAGCGAAAATATATTTACAATTTACATTGAGACAAATGAACGAAAAAGTCTACAAACAACAAAATCCTCTCTAGTTTTGTGTGTGGATTGGAAAAAAGTACAACGTATCAGGAAAAAATATGTAGGATGAAGATGTCATAGGGCTACAAAAGCCTAGAGTTGTCATTGTTGAAAGTCGCTCAAACTTTTATTCCCCCTTTCAACAAGAACATATATAAATCTGAGTACTAGATTTATGGGACCCTATATCTTATCATAACTAAAGGGTCACACTAAGCTGGTGGAACCTTCGAATAAAACCTGAAAAGAGTGTTGGAAATCCTATACGATTTCCACAATAATTTAAATCCATTTGTGTATGACATTAAACTCCATTTATCGCGACATCCGATCCCACACGGGTGGGTGGCCGGGCCATGAATCTATCGACAAACATTCGGATACCCTGTTTAAGGAATTTAGTGTTTTACCGGGTCAGAGATTTTACACCTTCTACAAGGGAGATGTCTTCCACGTACAACCAGTGGGTTCATCATTCGTATTCAGGCCGTGTCACACACACCCGGGCGTGCGGACTGGGTGGCTACTTAGCCGGCCCCGTCACCTCACGATGACAGACAGGAATGCAGTCCCGCGGTAAATGCAGGTGATCGCATGTCATTGGATGCAAAATGTGCCTCGTTGTTGACAGAAAATGCAAATGAGATGGGATTTTTTTTTCTGAATTTCTCTGTACATGACTGATGTCAGTAACGTGCATATATAATGCGTCACGCTTCGTTTCGGTATATGTGACTAATGTTACAATGTTTCCTCTTTCACAGGGGGCCGAGGTGTTCCGAGTAGCATATACGACAATTCGACCTGGCACTACTTTCATATGCGTAGTCAGCGATCTGCCGGCTTGTAATTAAAGCGGTTACACGGTTTGGTGTGTTAATACACAGTGTGCAGGTGTATAGGTCGTTTGTATAATTGAAGAGATCAACAGCAAGTTTGAGTAGAACCATGGTACAAGCAGACTCCAGCGATGTACAAGTACATGAGATCCGTTCTGGTTTCTTTACTTGTTTGAATATTCTACATATTTCATTGCTGGTGCCCTATTTCGCCCCTCTTACGCAAATGGTCAACGAATAAATTAGTGTAAATTATTGGCCTAACAATTTTTCAAGGATAGTTATATTGTTTGACAATGAAAATATATACATGTTGTATTGATTTCACTATTACACTTTAATGTCATAACGTTTTCAAAATAAATAAATATATCTCTTCTTAAAATCCTAAAATAGTAATCATTATTTCGTGACACACCTTTTTTCCTAAATCATCGTTCATAATGTTATAGTGATAGTATTTTTAGAAACAGCAGGTCATTCTTTTCTTTACGACGTGACTGAATTATAACGTCACAATGCCTTCTATTAAATGCAACTCCTTTTCTCTTAGATATTTTACACGATCTATCTCTGATTAAAAGATTAAACTTACTTCAGTACATAATTTTACAATTTAGCATTTTTATATCGGTGAATATGCTATTATGAAGACATTAAAAAGTTATACTGACCCCGAACTTCGTCTCGGTTAAAATTACTTTCTCATGTTCGTATAACCACATATTCACCTCGATAAAAGTCAATAACTGATGTTTTTTTCTGTGCTGTGATACCTATCATGTTTTTTTTCTATCAGGATACGGCGTATGACATATTGATACTGTTATTGTAATGTCCCTATAGTCAATTATCTTCTGTATTCTAATCTTTTTTCGTCCATCTCGTCAACAGCCGTAGGCGTTCGTTTTCATGGTTAGCTATCTCGTCAGTCTACGTAAGATATCTGCGTGTAAACGATGGGTTAATATGACCTTGGATTAACTGACAACCGAAATGTAATAACAAGATAAAAGATAGTGTAACTTTGTGTTAGATCAGTAGCAGACAGTCGTTATTGTGTTGTAAACACCTTCTTAACCAGGAAAACACGCATAAACATTGCACATCTATAATAGTCATCAAAACGCTTTAATTCGAATTTTCGAAAATGCCAGAATTGCAGTATGTTTATATGTGTGATAATATACGGTCGTACCATTAAACAGTGACAAAGCTGCGAGTATAACTACCACGTTCGTGATAACGCACGTGCGTCGAACGGTATATAGACATCTACCTAGCCTATCTGTCGTATGAAGGGGAATATTTAAACACAAGATAGACACTTTTATGAGTTTTTTAAACCATATTGACACATTTTACAAACTAAAATCTGATTAGCGCCTGCACTGTGTCTGCAGTGGTACAATGAAGGAGACCGGCTGCTCTTTAGAAAAACACAAATGTCCATCGTACCCCTGAAATTGTTTCTTCGCTAACAGGATTTATCATTCAAAAAATAAAAAAAAACGTTTATATATAGGCAATTGTGTCACGTGCTTTTCTCTTTTACTGTGAATCTAACTTATCTGTTAAAGAGATTTTCGGTTTTTATAGGGTTTGAATCGTGATATAAACGAAGCTAAGGTCTGATCAGCATTGCGTAGGTTGTGCACGTCTTTTAGTTTTAAGGTGACATTCCACGCATTAAGTAAACAGGAGTATGGCTTTGTTTAATGTGACGTTAAAGACAACTGTCACTGATGTAGACTATTGAATTGTGATGCACCCCGTACCTTATAATCAGGTTTAATACATTAAAGTTTGTGTACAGCTGTGATTTAAGTTGTGTTATTTTAACGTACGTGTATTTAAATACTAAATAGAACATCAGTGTTGACTTTGTGGATTCGAATTTCTTGTTGAGTTGTATGAAAAGATTATAATTCCAAATTGTTATTGTTTTCTGGAAAAATGCTAAATTTGCGGCTTCGAATTTCTTGTTGAGTTGTATGAAAAGATTATAATTCCCAATTGTTATTGTTTTCTGGAAAAATACTAAACTTGCGTCTTCGAATTTATTGTTGAGTCGCTTCAAAAGATTGTTACTCAAACTGTTATTGTTGTCGTGAAAAATGACCACGATTGGTCAGTAATTGCACAATTGATCCAAGAAAGCCTGTGTTGAATTGCAATAATGTTAATTGTGCTTATTATAATCATTAGTCAGTTTTAAAGTTATATATGTGGTGCATTTATGTAAATGCTCGTTTCTCATCGAAATATTTGTTTGTTTGTTTATTTGTTCGTTTGTTTGTTTGTTTATTTGTTTGTTTGTTTGTTTGTTTATTTGTTTGTGGTGTAATGTCTGCGCTAAAGCTTTGGTCATATGGTCGAATTAATTAATGCAGATTTTTGTTAAAATGATTAAATAATAATTTACTTTACATACAAAGAGTTGTTGTTTGTCTTTTAAATGAAATTATTAGTACTGTCCTTACCAGACCTGTTGTTCGGTTGTATAAACCCGCCTCTACTTGGTCATTTCTGAAATGAATATAAAAAATATGTTTATTATCTTGACTAGAAATTTGATTTTCTTTCCCTGTACATTGTACTTGGTATACAATGATTTAAGGGATCAATGCAATTGTAAGGAGTTTGCTGCTAGCCTTCATCGTACATCTACGTCTAGTCTGTAGCGTCACAATTGGTAAATATCAGGATTTTGAAAATCACGATGAAGATCATTTTTTACGGAAGGAAACGAACGATAAAGATAATCTGGAACTAATTCAGTAAACAATCTTATAGAAAGTACAGAGTTATTAAACTTTTTCTCCTAACATTTAAACGCATCCGTTCAGTTTTAAGGTCAAGTGCCGCATAAAAAGCGACAGTGGACAGAAACACATCGGGTTTCTTCTAAGTGAACACTTTTCGAAGCATTTCAGAGTTTACAAGAGCAACCATCACAGTCACAGGATCGAGAGTTGATCTTACGAAGGATGAGTAAATAGTAAGTATTGCATTGTTCCTATTGTATTTTGTTACAACAGAAAATGGAATAATAAGGAATTATGATAGATTTTCCCGGATTCGTGCAGTGGGATTGGCCATAATATACTAACGTGCTGACCATAAACAGCCTCGTGTCCTTTAACCCTTTCACCCCCTGGTAACTTTAATAGACTCTACCAGACGTTTATCTGGATGAGTCCATTATGGTCTACAGTGGTGAAAGGGTTAAAGCTTCCAAGTAGTGTGTACGTAAATTTACCATTCATACGGTGCTACCTTACAACGTACACATACGATATGATTCAGAGCTGAGCTACTAATTACGTGTCTCTATTGTTTTCAATTGATGTCATCTAATCGTTCACATTAATTCAATTGTTACCAATATTAACACTCTTGCTTTTTCTCCAGTTGTTACAAATGTTAACTTTCTTATGTACCCTTCAATCATGTTTTTAATTACTTAATCCACTTTGTAGCTTGTTTACTAATTCTGAATAACATGTGCATCATTAGATAAGAACTCCAGTGATAAATAAATGGCTGTTTAAATCAATGAATTAGTCATGTCCAGCATACTGCAATAAAACATGTTTTACGGGTTAATTAGTGATAAACCTGTCTGGAATTAGATGAACGTCACGGTAAGTACATGTTCATTTGTAAAGTGCATCTGTGTATATTTCGATAGATGACAAGTGTATATTTATAGAATCTAACGTGTTATTGTAGAAGATTTACATTTCCACTGCAAGTTCCTCTATGAGAATTACCATAAGAAGTCATGTTCATAGGGCTATGAAAGCAATTGGATCAGCGTCATATGTAACCGAATTGCGTTCATACCAGCATGAATTTGAAAAAGTGCCTTTCAATCCTTATAAACATTTCAATTATACTTTAATAAAAAATGACCAATGCTTCAGTTAAAGCCTTTCATGAGAATAATTAGGAAACTCTGATTAACGATACTTAAATACGTTTTCATCTCTCGAAAAGAAATCTTCACCCCTTTGTTTTCATTATCGATAACTTACCGACTAATCCCTTTGTCAATATGTTGTCAATAAAATATGTTTAAACTAAACTATCGATAAGGTTTATTCATTACTTAATTGGAATTAATACTTCATCGTTCAATAACTATGCAAGATATGAGTACTTTATTATTTAAGAAATATATGTTTTATTGGATGTGTTCTCATCGTGTCTCAAAATTGACGGACTTTTCTATTGACATCATATCTATGCCACTAATATGCAAATAGGTGATCAGTACATTTTATGATTCGTATATGATATTCATGTTGAGCGATCTTATTATACATGGGATGTGAAAAACAAAGTATGTGAAATGCGTAATCACTGGAAAAATGCACTTGAAGTTTTTTCTTTGAAATTTGTCTTTCGTCAAAGGGTAAGAGGCTGGTCATTGATATTACAGTTTGTCTGTACATTTATTTGACTTATATATCTTAAAATATGATAAAGGTATCTGCCATGAATTATTTCGATCGTGGAGTATCAGGATGGGGTCTGGTCTGAACCTCTTACATAATTGTCATCATTCGTTCATTATTTCATCATTTAGTATAAACAGGGGTTGGGGGATGGGCAGGGGGTACACATAAAACAATGTCCACGTGGGGTTTGTGGGGCTATGTAGTGAGCCTTAGACTGGCCCCCGTCTCTAGAATCTGTAATCTATAAAGAAAACACAATACATTTTGATCTATAGTGTGTCTGAATGCAAGCTGGACAATTCTTTATAAAAAACCAAACTGTTAGCCCGACTCATTGAGCCTGTCTACACGGGTTTTTAGGGGGGGGGGGGGGCATCCTTGTCACGATAAGGTGATTGCTTGAATTTAGTAATAGCATGCATCGAGCAGCAACATTTAGATTAAGGAAAAAATTAATTCATATAATATATCCGAACAGTTAAAAGTTATTTTGTTTTTATTTTCATTGATCAATATTATGCCTGATTTCTAATTTTAGAAATATTAGGGTCAGACTCCCAGAACCGGAAGAAAGTACATTTAATGATCGATTAGCCTTAGATACAAGTAGGTGATAACATATATCGAGGGTCGGCAGGAAAATCTGGGGAATGTCGTAATACCTGAAACACACATATCATATTTTTGGGCCTAAGCGTCTCGAAATCGCAAGCATATGGTATTATGTCACTGATTCTGTTAAAATATCGTTGTGATACCGTATATATAGCAACTAGTGTGCGGCGTCATTAATTCATCAGAAAAAGCAGGTGTTTTACGTTATTGCTTATTATGGATGGAAATAATCATAATATCGTCGTGTTTTCATGAATATTTTATTGAGATTCGAGTTTTAACATTCATACGGTGTCACCGTATGAAGATTTGTAGATAGACAGAATTGACATATTAAGTTATATTATTGTTATATACATATGTATCACCGATAATCTTTCTATCATAATTGAATATAATTGTTGTTATCAATATGGCGAAGTGCTTGATCATTTTTGTAGACGTATATTCTCTGTGATGGATGGGTGAGCGGGGGAACAGAGGGGGTGCACTTCTCTGTACCAAAACGGGATCACAAGTGGTTCCGACTACACAATATCAATCAATTATTCAAAGTAATCAAAATTGTATAAAGTGACTGACCAAGACTAGCGGTAAAACGGACCGGACGGGGCTCTAATAAGGCATCCATCAAATTACAATAATATGACAAATTTTATTTTGTTCCAAACCGTTTCAACGCTGCTTATTCCTTGTGATCAATCACACTGACAACAATAAATAATTGTATTCCTTTTTAACCCAGCATTCGAGCCCTGTCTGATTTAGTTGATGTGTTTCATTGCGGATTTCGCCTACTTTTACGACGCGCCCGTACAGCACTAGTTAAGTTTATACCATTGTATAAAAGTTATGTTTTTCATTACGGGCCGTTATCCCTCGCTCAGGATTACCGCGAGATGCTGACGATTTTATTGTGGCTTAACAAAATGGACCAAACCCTGTCTGTACAAAGCCTTGTCAGCTTTATGTTTGAAATTAACATCCTATTGTTATTATTTGCAGGCATTATTGATTTGTTTATAACACGTGTCGGTTCAAAATTGATATAATCTCATTGAATTTAAAAAAAAAAATCTCTACTCCTGACTTAAACTTGATGATCGCTAATATACTGACGATTTTTAATTTGTATTAAAAGAATAGAAAAATTACCATTTTATCAAAAGACCAAAATAAAGCTAACCATACATAAACATTGCGAACCCGAGGGAGCCTGTCATAGGGTAGTCGAATTGTTATTACGTTTTGTGCGCTGCGGAATCCACGGGAGACAATTAGAGGTAGCGCGCCACTAAACGGAAAATTAATGGGAAAATTATCTGATTCGATTTATAGAGCTGGTGATTATGTTCTGTCGGTTTTCCCCTTATTTTATTGGTGAATATTTCACATCCTGCCTGTCATATTAAGAAAGGCAGAAAAAGTATCACCTCGCTGGGACATAAATACCAATAAATGCGCGTACTTTACTCATCACGCGACCTTTCTACAGAGATCCGTACCCTATCCGGGGTTATTTATACAAATACGAATGACAAGACATTGACCGAACACTGATTAACAGTCTATTCTCCTGTTATTGGTACTTGTAAGTATTTATCATATCTATATTAAATCAACATATTTATTAGGACCTAATTTAAAAAAGATGATGAATTATCATCGAAAGTCTTCTCAACAACTGAAGAGTTTCGAAGCTCAAAGTAATAAAGAACTCGGACGAACATGATTCGTTCTGCAATGTATGTATATGTACTATATCGATGTGTGTTGATATAACACCTTCACTTATAAATATATATCATAAATATACTGATAGTTGTCATAGAAATTGATTCCTGGATGGGGACATGGACGATACTTTGATGACAAATACTTGTCGTGCCGATTTGAAGCCCAGACAAAATGTGGACTGCAGGGGAGGTGTTTGTGGGCCGTATGTACTGTGTCCTTAGACACAAACACATG
Organism: Chlamys rubida; assembly: GCA_032359455.1. NCBI lineage: Eukaryota > Metazoa > Mollusca > Bivalvia > Pectinida > Pectinidae > Chlamys > Chlamys rubida. The sequence goes on from JAUMHH010006204.1 coordinate 9,042, forward strand.
TAATTTGTTTTAATTACACTTTAATACAACGTTACAAGTCATACATCACATTTCAAGCGTCAATCTGACCCTGAGGTGTGAGTGGAACGAACCAATGAAATGACAGGAAGTGACTGATTTATAGGGGTAGATGGAGGGAGGGGCGTGATTTACTAGGGGCGACTGAGGGGAGGGCACTGAGGGGGCGTGGGATGATGACCCCGGGGCTCAATAGAGCGACCGTGACGGTCTTAACCCTGCTTCAAACGTGCACAGTACGGCAGGTAGCTTTGAGGGAGATAAACCCTTCACTACAATTATGCTTCATATCTAGATCTGAAACAGTCGTGAAGGCATACTGCATGCGCTTTGCATAGTTAACCATTCCGTCCTTGTCAACCGGTATACCTTATATTGGATGTGCTGGCAATTATGTCTATAAAATGAATTGTTTTTTAAATGGTGTTTTATTCATTGACCAAATTGTACGTGATAAACCCGAAGCCGTGAACTGGTTGAAATAACTTAACTTTGATTAATGTTGAATATTTTTAAGATAACACAAAGTGAAACAGACACGTGCATAAGTAGCTTAGTACTCGTCCCAGAACACGTACAATTTATGTAATCAAACAGAAACACATATTTACATACAGTGTCAAATTAACATCAAAGAAAAATGATAAAATTTTAATAATTTCCCCTTATTAAGATATACATCTTTGGGAGTTATGGTTCCTTACCTTTCAGAAATGAAGAGCTGCCTCGGATATCGGCCCATTGCTTTAGGCAGACCGATTAATTGGAAGACCGTACTTATAAACCTCTTAGGTAGAGCATCATGACTATAAAAGAAACATAAAACAAATTTTATCAGTTTTTAATATGATTGGAAATTATTCAAACAATTGTGAATATAATTAGTTTCGATGAAACATTTAATGTATGAATATTATCCTCAATTAGTGTAATACAATATAATGAAAATGCCTAATTTATTTGTCAAAATAGTCTAATGTGTAAGTTGTGTCATAAAAACATGTTATTTTCATACATTTTCCAACCTTTTAGTTACTTCCCCTAACTTGGTTTTATTTCGTTTAAAATGTTTTCGCAATTCCGTAAAATCGTTAACTTCTTTCAAGAAATGAAGTAGAAGTATTGATAAGTAATTGACTTGGGTCCCTTACTTAGGGACATTAGCTCCATGATCTTTAAAACATAGACAAAAAGTCGGATATCTACCATTACTAGTACGAAATGTAATGACATATAAAATATACTTCTTTCCTTTTTGTAAAATGATCCCCTAGAGACACAAAATCCCGGTAAGAGGTCAAGTAAGGTATACATATATAAGTTATCATTCTTCCTTGGTAATATCTCTGCATGGATGTCAATGGCATGCTAAGTTATTGCGTCGTATTTTGTTTTGTTTGCAATAATTTGGAAGTAAGCTCAAAATGTGTACACTTTTGATTTTGTAAATTGAACCTATTCTATTTTAAAACTTGTCAATAGATATTTGCATATTAGCTGCGGGATTGTAATTTTTTTTCCAAATTCACAATGCGCATGTCAACGTGAGTGACGTCACAGTATGAAGTGACGTCAGATGTATTGTAACGGCATTAGTGCTGACACGTGTATTTGAAATTAACTAATTTCGAAGTCCTGCAGCTAGAGCGATAAAGGTTGTGAAGGAAAATACCCTTGTTGTTAACTTTGGAGTTCGGTTGAAACAGGTTTGAGTGTACATGTATATATCTGAATTGTGCAAAAGCTCGTTAAATGAAGATCATGATTAATTCTCTGTGATTCACAGACAGCTCGTTCAGAAAGACTGACAAAATGCAATGATGTCATGGACTGGACTGCCTAACGCTGCACGAGAGGTGGTCTAACGAGAGGTAATGAATTTATCTCTGCTAAAATTAGTAATAAGATATTCCCAGGGAATTCATAACGCGTTATATATTTGACCAACTTTTGACCAATCAGAAAGGCAAATTGTCGATCGCCGTGTTCTTTCTGGTTGTATACAATAGCACGAAGAGCACAAGATCCCTGAGTGTTTATGAAACTAATGGTTTAGCAATGTGACAGAAGCCGATTTAAATTAAATTAATATCGACGAGGATTCCGACGATACTAAAATATCTACCCAATGGGCTGTTAATCAAGTACTCTGTAAATATCTCTCTTTGGAAAGTTGCCCTGCAGGTAAGGCGTAAGAATTGTACCTGCTGCCCCCATTGCATGATCGTAAGAGGCGACTAAATTTGGGATCTTATCTTTTCTCTT
>JAUMHH010006226.1:0-11324 GCA_032359455.1 Chlamys rubida
GTGGTAAGGAGAGGCAGACTTGGTTCTCCGTACCAACACAGACTTGTCTGTGGTAAGGAGAGGCAGACTTGGTTCTCCGTACCAACACAGACTTGTCTGTGGTAAGGAGAGGCAGACTTGGTTCTCTGTACCAACACACACTCGTCATACATAAACAAGCCTGATGACCTTTTCAGAAAGAGAAATGATTGTGTTCATCTGGTTTGAAATGATAAGTTAGTGTGATAGATAGCCTTGATTTCCATTGGATTGGTCTGGCCGGAAGATATTAGAAAATCAGACGGAAAAATCAAACGTGAGACTCGCTGTATTTTGTTTCATAATATGTGAAGACGTTCTATAGATTTGCAAACACTGGTATACAAATCACTTCATGCATAAAGTGACCGAACATTGGGAGGAGAAGAATGTTTCTGAGATTCCACACAATCACCTAGGCCCTGGAGAGTTTACCACTTCACCACACATTACTCGTGTATTTCAGTATAAAGCCTGTCACAAACCTTTTTGGGATGGTCGTGTAGTGCTGACGCCAGCACTTACATTTTACCAAGGTGGCCAGGTTTGATTCCCTGATTGGACATGAAAAGGTGTTGGATTAAGACCCCCTGCACATCACCATGTAATCAAGCTAATAAAAGTGATTAATATAAGTTTATAAAACTTGTTTCATGATTGTTGTAAATGAAATGAAATTCATTTCAGGTTGGAAATGCATCTTTGTGATGCATACCACCATAAATGTTAAAAAGATACATTTCTGTCCTTATATTTATATTCAAAACAACAAAGACATTATTATTTTATAATTCCCTGCTGTCTCATTCAGTTCAAAATACAATTTAAACAAAATGTTTAACCAAATAGCAAAACAGCCATACTTGCGGGAAAAATATCGTGTTTTTAATGGTTACCAGTTCCGCCAGGACCAGGAGGCGACCGTCAATCCATTCAGGAATTTCCGTCATAATTTGAGTTTTAAGTCACATCATAATTGGTCCCAGATTACTCGCACAGTTTGACGAAAAAGACACGAACAGTTTCAGATTTCGAAAACATTCACGTGTAATGGTTGTTGCCGTTATTGGATCATAACAACCTTTTTGGTTGGTAGGTTTATATAAGGACTGTACTAATTAAGGAAATAGTAATATTCATAAACAAATATTTTATGCATATTTATGAGGTCTAATATAATAATAAAGCAATCACCCATTTTACCTTTTAGAAGAACTGTTTTGAGTTAATAACATGGTTGAATATAGATATTTATTACATTTTTACAAGTGAAATATCAGGAATTATCCATTTAATAAAAATTTACATCTTCACTACTGCAGTAAAGATATACAAAATGATGTATTGTCACATGTGAACATTTCACTTTGACTATTGTCCATTCAGAAACCGTACCTTCTTTCAGTACGTAGATTTTCAGTTTTAAGTTTAGATGTAGCAACAGCAGAATAAGTAGTTGTTTAGTAGACCTTTGCAACATACATTATGGCATTTCCATATCTACAATCATTTTTGTTTTGAAGTCTTATCAGATAATTGCAGCAAATACCACAGAATAATGTAGAGCAACCCATATAAAATGGCCTCCTGCCTAGTCAAGTGTGACGTCATTAATACCTGGCATCAAATATTGTGCTACTAATTTTTCACTTTTCTGATGCAGTAATACTTGTGTTGTGTTGCTTAAAAAAAGTTAACAGATAGAGAATTTAATGGTTTCCCCATTCAATACCATATATATCTCTTTCGTATTGCAGAATATACCGATAGTTTCACTCGTGCTTCGGGAAAATATTGATTTTCTGCCATACTCGTGAAATATATATATTATTTAATGGAAAACTATTAAAATTCATCGTAATACGTATTAGCAATTAATACAAAGTTTTCATTGAGGACATCTCCAAAAACAATTCAATCGTAGCTATAATCATAATTTTAGTGTTCAGAAGTTATCAGAAACACAAACAGCTTGTCAATGAAAAGAAAATCAATGATTTTGAAAAGTTGACCTTTGGAACAAGGAGATGAAATTACCAGTAAAGTAATTATTCCTTTAGGACATTAGGATCTTACGTTGTACTTCCTATATTTTCAGAGAAGCATTAAAAATGCTTTCACTGGATAAGGTAAGACAGTACTCTCAATACAAGTTACACAAGATGTCATCAGTTCCAATCAATATTGAGAGAGTAATAACTCATTACCACAAACAGAATGGAATAAAGTCTTTTTCTTCTTGTGAAACTTGTTTTTAGAGTTTTTTCCTGGTTTGGATGTAACCCTATTAATCACCTGTATATCTTATGAGCATTTGTATTACCAGTCTTCTGAACAAAAAATTCAGCTACCCTTGGCTCCAACTCATGAAACTTTATAACAACAGATTCACTGATATATCTAGCCCCAATACCAATGCTCTCCAGAATACCAGTGGTTAGCAGTATGTGTTTGAACCACCCACCTCCAGAATACCAGTGGTTAGCAGTATGTGTTTGAACCACCCACCTCCAAAATGCCTCCTCTCCTATCAGTGTGTGGTGTTCAAAAACTGCAAAACAAAAAGGCACAAATATTCGGTAAATTAAAAAAAAATGTTCTAGAAATTCCATTGTCTTTCAAACACTGATATTAATGATAGCTTTGAAACATGGGTACAACATTGTGCAACTAGAATGCAACATTGTACAGCAAGGATGCAAAATTCTAAAGGAAGAATACCACACTGTTTATAAGATAGATAATGAACCATACAACAACCATACAACAATGAACAGCAAGAATTAAAGATTGTACAACAAAGTTGCAACACTACACAACTGTAGGCAATATTGTACAAGAAGAATATAAAATAACAAATTATAAAAAATAACAAATTATACAAAAAGAAACTTCAAAGCAATATTGTACAAAACACAGCATGGAACAAAAAACATCCTTCAGCAATGTGTGTTCCTGCTTTCTATTTCCCAACAAAAAGTATTTTCATTTGGTGTGGCCAAACCCTTTTACATCCTTTATTTGAGAAGGTTCATTTATGAGAGTATAACTGCAGCTGCTATTAGCAGTGTATGAATATGTAGCCTGAGCACTATTGTTACAATTGTGTGACTACATCTTCAGAATATTATGTAGTTCTTTCAAAAAACATTACTTAAAACGTCACCCAGTATTTTAATTGACACTAATTTAATATGATGATTCTCTTCATTTTAAATATTTAGTTTCATTAAATTAAACAAAAATGAATCAGATATATTATAGCTTTGTTTTATCTTTCAATTTTGTGCAGGAAACAGTGTGCATGTGTTGTCTACTGTTCTAATGATTGACCTGACCTCGCTGATAACAATGGAACATTTTAAATTATAGGGAAAACATCAATCCTGATTGCATTTTTTTTTATATAAAAAATGAAAACATAAGCAAAAAACTGCATAGATGTGGCAGACCCACTGGAATAACTGTAACATGTGTGACTGTCACAGACAAACTTGTGTACCTTTCAGTTTGTCAGTGACACATGTGGCAGTTACACCAGTATGTCTGCCACACCTATGCAGTTTATTTCTTAACTAAGATACATACACAATTGTACCCTGAACTAGTTGTTTATTCTCTTTTTGTCCATCAACTTCTCTGATAACCTTGATCTGAGTTTTTCTCACCACTGCGCTCAGCCTCTACACTATAGCTATACACTAGCTATATGTTATATATGTGGTGACTCTTTACAGTCTCTGTCAGTCTGCTGTGCATAGGTGTTGTACTATAAACACTGGGTAAAATGGAATGGTGCTAGTGATGGAGCATGTTTGTGATGCTAGTCCTGTCTTAACAGTGATACTGACCTTGATCTCAGAGTACTATATACATGTATACCCAGGCTGTCGCTTACGTAATCCTGTTGCATAATACCTATGGAAAAGGATAGCAGAGAAATTCTATTTGTGTTGACAGTTGATGTCGTTTAGATACATATATTACCAATATACCAATGTATTGTAGTAATCAAAGTTAGACAACAGTCTAGAGAGATAATAATAAAATAATAATAATAATTTGAGGTTCTGATATGCCACTTTATCACAAGCTAATTTGTAGGTTGTCTTAAAGTGGTTCACAAATTATTATCCGTGGTTATAGGACCTTTGCAACCAGCCAATATCTTTCTCAATTAACTTCCTGGGGAGCATACAGCCGGTGCTGCCATTTCAGTGCTCACAGCTAGCATTCTACAATTGTAGCACTGCCTAAACACGTACTCATGTACAGCTGAGTAGACTAGAACAAGCTGAGTAAAGTATCATGCTCAAAGATACAACACAGTGCCGTGCCGTGACTCGAACCCCGCAACCCTTCGGTCAAGAGCCTCCTATAACACATTCTGTATCATACATTTTACCAATATACCACTTTATTGTAGTGATCAAAATTAGACAACAGTTTAGAGAGATCACACATTCTGTATCATACATTCATAGGTAATATGAATGCCAACTGGACAATGGCAAATTCAATGAAGCAATAGCATTTCATGTTGGCTTTGCCTTTGTCCATTTGGAATTCATTTTGCCTATGAATGCCAATTGAAAGCAGTTCAATACTTATATTTTCCATTTTTAGAATCTGTTCATCTCATAGAAAGTCAATTACACTAACTATTATTCTGCATTTACATTTAGTTCAAATAATGTATGTAGTGTGTACGTATGCTTTTTCAATGAATGGATCAGCCATGGCCATCGCCCCGTGAGGGTCAGTGGTATCCAACGTAACGATTATGACATCATAATGATGATGTCAACAATTAGTCCATGGCATTCATAGCCTATATGAATGTCAACTGAATTTGGTAAGGTTACATAGTGGCAATGCCATACGATGGTAAATATTGGACTGCAATACACATATTGATGTGAATGTTATATTTTCCAAAAAATTAATGCAAGTTCAGTGCTCTTCGAAAAGCCTCCTCTGTATATAATGGGCCATATCTGCCAATTCTGGTGTAATTTGCTTTATCAGGTGAGGGTACATGTGTACATGTTTCCATACACATCCACATTAAACTGGCACAACATGATCCGAGACAGCAGTGATCAGGAAATATATAACACTACCTTTAAACATTGGCTTGTTGGTGAAATGAAAACGAGTCATCACTTGACAAATGTTTACACGTGCAGAGGAACAGCCTTATTCAAATAATTAAATTATCTAGGCCGTATTGCATCACAGGCACTGTAGATACCAAAAAACATTTCATGTGGTATAACTTATAAGAATAAGTATAATCAATACATGTTTGTATAATGTGATGAAATGTATCGCTCAGGATTCAAAAACAGTTTTAGCAGGCTTTGTTAATTATTTGTTCCCAACATTCAATATATGTTCATGCATTGTTGAGAGATTGCATCTACCATTATAAAAGAGGACTGTTTTGAGACAGCTATATAAGTCTTCCAGAATCATAACCCTAGGTATCTATAGCCTGAATCATAACCCTAGGTATCTATATGTTATTTTTTTTAACAATATAACAAGGTATTTGAAAAAGAGGTCTCTGGGTAAGACTTTCACAGCTAAAGGCAGTCTTCTTTTAATATGTGATTTGTAGAAGAGGGGGGGGGGGGAGATTTTAATGTATTTCATGTATATTTTCAGAAAGGGCCACAAAAAAGATCCTTGAGTATTTTTTAGGAAGAGGGTTCCGTTACCTTCTTGGCTCATCTGGTTGAAGGACAAAGAAGAGCTATAATTATGCAATTCTGTGGTGTCTGTTGTCCATTAGTCAGTCAATGACTTCTTCTTCTGAAATCTTCGTGGAATCTCATGAAATCCAACTGGAAACATCAAAAGGTTGTGGAGGTTCAAATTGTAAAAAAACAGAGTGGCTTAACCTCCTAGGGGTGAAGGGCAAGGTGAAAAAACTAGGAATTTGATAATATTGTTTTAAAAGGACTTCTCTGGAAATAAGCCTATGTGATGGATATCAACCAAATTTTGTTGCAAGCACCTTCAGATGGTGGGGATTAATATTACAATATGTTTAAACACAGGTGGGGAAAGAAATTGGTAATGTGGACAGTGCTTCTAAGAAAACATTTCTCCTCTAAAACTGTGATGAATACCAACCATATTTCGTTGATAATATTCTGAGAGGGTGATGATTAAAAGATATCTTAACAAATAAGCCGACTCTCCAAGGGGTTGAGAGGCAGGGTCAAAAATGTGTACTTTCTTTGTAAAAGCTGAGATTTCTGCCCTATAATCATATACCCACTTACTCGGGTGAGGAGACCAGGAACACCTATAGCTACTAGGGTTGGCTCCAGGGTCTGGCCTGCCCCTGGGGACTTTGTTCCGGTGTCATTTAAACTTGGAAATATCCTTACCCTTAAAACATATCTTCAAATGATGGTATGAATAGACCAATACTAATATGTTACCAGGATTGGCCCTGTGATCCGTCCCCATCCCCAAGATTTAGTCCCTGTGTCATAACATGGAAACGGTTGAGATCTCCACCTCATAAACCATGATATATATAATTGCTGGGCATGTGATGAACACAATCATATCACTAGGATCGGTTTTGCCTGTGAGACTTAGACCCTGGATCGTGATATGGAAATGGTCGAGATTCCCAACCTATAATGAACAGGCAAATACTGTTCATGCTACTGTTAATAACCCTGGGACTTGGGTTATATTCTGGAAACAGTTGTGATCACCAACCCAATAACCCAATACGATTGCTGGGCATCAAATTTAATGTTAATGAACTGATTAATTATCACACATTAAAGGACTAGATGCTTTGATATACCGAGCACTGTAATAATTCTACAGTTAAAGTGGTATCCAATGTCTATTTGACCATGGTGATTACAGCAAGTGTCAGACATACATCCGCCGAAAGTGTAGAGAAGACATGGTCAGATTTTATTTTTACTCATTTTGCCTCTTAATCAGATGCTCAGTGAATGTCCTGAAGTGTTCTGTGTAAGAAAGTATTCATTTGCCTTACATTTATAGATGATAAATGTTTTGCGAAATTTCTAACAACACTTGGTACTTTATCATATGAACTCTAGATAACAGGAGGGTATTTCATAAAGTAGCTGTCAATCCTCCTTCAATTTGACTAAAATTTACCGATCTCCCTCGAAACTCCTTCATTCAAGTCCAAACTCACAAAAACTCAAAATCAACATACTGTAGTCAAATCATCTCCTAGTTACTATAGGGTGTGTAATGATCATAACAGGAGTGTCTGAATCAAATGAATGCTTTTTGGACTTTATTTTGATACATAAAAAGGGAAAGATAAATTGAGCAAAGCGGTTTCAATTGTGTTTCACACACATTCTCCTTCATTGCAAATGTGGAATGTGGGAGATCTCCCTCATTGGAGGTTTCAGAGGCTGACACCTATGTTTTTTTTTTCATGTATACCTGATACTTAAGAGTATTTCTGGAAAATATGCTCTCCTCCTCCTCTTTGTGACCCTGATAATTAGGTTAAACTTTGATAAACGGTTCAACAACATTAAAGAATGCTGGCAACATTTCTGAAAACAGGACGCCAAGATAGCAGATCGAGTTTCAAAGTATATTGATGATGAAATATGAGTATAAATATTATACAGATTGAATTTCAAAGGCTAACGGGAAAACTTTAAACAGGATGACATAGGAGCAGATTGAACGTCAAAGATGGATGACAAAACAAAAGATTGTATTTGAAGGTTAGGAGAAAAGAAATGATTGAATTTTACAGGATGATTACAAAATTAAATACATGTAGAAGTATGAAATTCACAGTATGATTACATAATTTTACAAACAGAAGTCAAAATATCAAAAGAATAGAAAGCAGAATGACAAAAGGGAAAAGTAGAGTTTTAAGCAGGATGAAATCAGACAAAATTAAGATTCAGTCCCAAGTAGAATGATAGGACAGCAGATTTAATTTTAAGTCGGGAAGAAAAAACAGCAGACTAAATTCAAATGATGGATTAATGGAAATTAAAGCAGGAAAACAAAAGAACAGTTTCGAATCCCAAAGCAGAATGAAAAAGAGAAATTGAATTCCAAAGCATAATGGAAAAAAAATCTAAAGGAAATTGAATTTCAAAAAAGGGTGAAAAACAGCAAATTGAATTTTAAAGAAGGATGACAATGCAGTAGATTTAATTTCAGCATGATACCACGGAATTAGATTAGATATTGTCTAATTGTTATCTAAGTCCGTGATGATACCAATAGAAATGGCTGAATTTCAAAACAGGAAGAAAAAAAATAGCAGATTAGATTTAAAGCAGGAAGGAAAACAGTTTGGAAATCAAAGAATGAAGATACACTGCAAATAGCTGTCCAAAATAGGACAACAGAAGGGCAGATTCAGTGTTCAAAAGGTGGATTGGATTTAAAGCAGTTGGACCACAGACTTAGCTAATTCCTTGGTAGGACAAAACAAAAGTTGGATCTCAAAGGCAGAAGTTAAAGGGGGAAATAAATTCCCAAACATATATTGGAGAAAAAAGAAGACAGATTTAAACTATGAAAAGTGTGAATGTGCATACAATTGAAGATTTGTTGGAATACCAGAATTTACAAAGAATCGTGCTTGGTACTTCAAATAAAAACTTATAATGAATAATTATATTCTATCAACATTTGGACTTTTAAGAGATGTTTGTGTTTATCCTTTTTGTTAGTTTGGTCTATTGGATATCTAAGTGTCACTCAAAACGTCATAAAATAAACCAGCTAATAAAACCCCTTTATTATCAATTAACAACTGATTGCAAGACGAACACGGCCGCTCCTACTGTATGACGTAAGGAGACATCGTTGGTTACTCCTATAATCGTCATCTTTCGACAATTTTGAAAGCGCTCATACAAGTATAATGCGCTCGCTCTACCTGAACCGAGTTTTTCCAACGGTAGAGCGTAGTCTATTTTTAGCACACCTCTGGTTTGTTGCAGCAGCTGCGTGACGGCTATCTGCCATTCCACGAGTTTGCCGGTGAGATTTTGTTCAATGGGCGTTTAATCTATGTAAATGAGTGTAACACTGCTGCTCAAACTGACCCCCTCGGAACCTGACACATACTTTCGTTTCCCATGTTCTGGTAGCCGGCTAACGAATGTCCTGGATTAGCCCCGCGCGGAGGACAGTTAGCGTGCTGCTCCCGTCAAGGCCCCACTAAACGTTAGCCTTCTAGTGAAAACGCGACGTGCATCCACACCGGTGAAATTTTCACATTCACAACATGGCGGACCCCGGAGAAGGAGGGGGCTCGGAGCAGGATGATATCTCATTTCTCCGGACGGTATGTACTTGTGTTCATCAATGGAATTAAATTATTATACATATGTGTATCCTTCAATATTCATCGATCTCTTATCAAACAGCTGCTTACGACGTTTAACGTTAGATGTAGCGCACGTGCATGCACGTCCGCCTGCCCGGTCAATTATTTCAATGTTGATATCGTACACGTGAGTGAGATTGTCTACTTTGGACAAGTCAAGTTAAGGCTCACATGTTCGTTTATTTTCTATAAAGGATTCTGCAGCATTGTATAATTGAAATGAAAGTAGCATGCCTAATACACAAACACAAACATGGCACGGAATTGTTTCTTAACTGTTTAAGGAATTCTACATCACTTTCAAATGATGATAACATAAAAACAAATAAAAAATAAAAGTTGTATGATCTTTCACTTGTTTTCAATTGATTAGAATTATCAATTGGATGTAAGGTACTTATTCAATACATATGTATCAGTATTTTTGTCTTTACTGCTTAATATGGCAATGATGATGATAAAGAGATGATTCATGAACATATCACAGAAGTTAGCTTGTAATATATATCCATATGGCCCCTATTGAACAGAGGCACAGCTACCTCAGCGATGTAAACAATTAGCAGTGTAATGGTGAGAGCCTCTGCCATCAGCCATCATAATGCTGTGATACATGATCTGATAAGAAGTAACACAGAGGAGTAACTGGATCAGTCTAGCACACAGTCAGTGGGGGCAATTAGCACTAATTCACTCCGTTAATCACAGAATAAGTTATAACACAGCTCACACAGCTGATAACTCACTTTATTGATTGTTGATGACCCAATACTTGATGTGTGATAATTTTTTTATTTCTGAATCAGTGATGCAGAAAAAACCTTTTACAGGATTGCTGTGAAAACTCAACTGAATCAGTGGTGTAAAATAAATGCCATTGGTCTACTCATGTAAACACTGTTTTTGTATCAAAATATGCAAAACAATTGCAAAGGACCCCATTTCTCTCTCATTCTTTATGTATATGTCCTATAAAATTAATCTCTTGTTTTGGACCCCATGTTTGAAAATGCTAATACTGTCATCGAATAACCAAATTTTGGGCTACGTGAAAATGACACGGAAACAGACTAATTATATACAATTATCTCAATGTAACTGAATGCCCTAAAAAAAGAGTCCCACTGTAGGTAAACCTTAATTAAAGGTTTCTAAAAGTTACACCCCTTACAGTGGAAAATCTACAGCCAGGTAAGGGTTTGTTACAATTTAAGATCACAAAAAACCAAGAAGGTTTTAAAATTTTGTGATAACTATATAGGTGGTCTGAGTGTAAGAAAACCCTAAAATGATAAAACATGGAAAAATCCATTAAGTCTATATTTAAAATGAGTCTTATTGGTTTATTGGGGTAAACACTTGGAGGATCTCATTGTGGGATACTAGTCTATCTCTCCTTATATAGAAAATCTTGGGTCCTAATACCAAGTAGTAGGTCCTAACGTATAAATACCTGTAGAAGGTCCTTAAATGTGTAAATACCTGTAGTAGATCCTAATGATGAAATGCCTGTAGTAGGTCCTAATGATGAAATACCTGTAGTAGGTCCTAATGATGAAATACCTGTAGTAGATCCTAATGATGAAATACCTGTAGTAGGTCCTAATGATGAAATACCTGTAGTAGGTCCTAATCTATAAATACCTGTAAGAATTCCTAATGTGTAAATACCTGTAGTAGGTCCTAATGTGTAAATACCTGTAGTAGGTCCTAGTGTGTAAATACCTGTAGTAGGTCCTAATGTGTAATTACCTGTAGTAGCTAGGTCCTAATGTGTAATTACCTGTAGTAGGTCCTAATGTGTAATTACCTGTAGTAGCTAGGTCCTAATGTGTAATTACCTGTAGTAGGTCCTAATGTGTAATTACCTGTAGTAGCTAGGTCCTAATGTGTAATTACCTGTAGTAGGTCCTAA
>JAUMHH010006237.1:0-25865 GCA_032359455.1 Chlamys rubida
TAGTTCGATCCTTTGATGTACATCAAAAGAATCTCGCGGTCACGTAACGGTAAAAATTGACAGGCTTTGAAGTCGGGTGTCTCTCCTTTGTAATCTTCAAAGGACAGGTAATCAGCCTAGCGATTGGACAGTTTTTTTTACCTGAGACCAATCAAACAGCTATCTTCGTGCCTTCAATGTTGCTATGACATGTTCCAGAGGTATAGAGAGCGAACTTGAGCATAACCCCTGGACATCGAGGATGGTTCTATGGCAGACGCACTGACAACCGGATATCAAACTTATAACTGTTAGCTCAGAAATAAAGCGTTGCAAACATCCATATCAAAATGGCAACAGATGTGTTAACAATAGGCGCTCGCTCCAACTCACTTTCTCGCTAACCATTGGAAATCGAACATTGTTTTTTCAACTCAAAGATCAGACACGAACACTGTTCTGTTATCGCATTCCGTCACACTAGAAAGAAACTGCGCCTATCTCGACAACTCTCTCATGGCGTTATCGGATTTTTTTATTTTTTTAAAATACTTATTTCCAGATAAAGTTGTCAGTTTCCTGTCAAATAGAAATGTCAGCTGAATAGCTGAGTAGCTTGTTTTATAATGGAATATGGATACGTACGATACACGATAAAATGAAAATCATATCTGCAAATAATTCCTCTAGATATTGTAACAAGTATGCGTAATCGTTTATGCTAAAAACAGTTATCTTTCTATATTTGAATTATATCAAACTTCCTTCATATCTGAAGAAAAACAATTTATCTGATTGGTTTTCACTAGTGCGTTGCCTAAACCACTCGGGACTCCTCGGGTGACTCGAAGAAAAACAATTTATCTGATCGGTTTTCACTAGTGCGTTGCTTAAACCACTCGGGACTCCTCGGGTGACTCGATCCTCGAACACCATGATGGAGCGTAGCGGAGTCACCCGAGGTTTGCCGATTGTTGCCTAAGGTGACCCGGCACTGCACGTGTCACAAGTACCTCAGGGTCTGCCATCTGGCGGTCAGGCTGGCAGAGAAAGTATTCCGGCATCAACAGCGCAAAATATGATATTGTGTTTAATTCCCATTACTAAAAAAACACTGAAAAATAACTTTGCATGTTATATATGACAATATCTTCCTCGCTTTGTAAGATTAATTCAAGTAAAATTACACACGATTTATCTATTATGGAACAGAGTTTAACATAAGCCTTATCGCAAATAGTCTGAAGTGGTACGTGCTTTACTTCAAAATGACAGAACAAATCGATGTTGATTTTTATTTTTCACAATAGAACATTAAAATCGCCAGATCTCTGATAAAGATGTTAAAATGTAGATACGAGGCTGTTTAGTCGTCTATTTATTGTTTTTATATACTGAAATCGTAAAATATTGGCGCCAGGTAAAATGTTGCATCTTTCCAAGAAATGATGTAGAAACGGATAGTTACGTAAATACGTCACATTTGTAGCAATTCGATTTTTCATATTTAACCATTTTTAAAATGTATAGCCATAGGTAGCACCTATTTAGAAGAAAACACTATTTTTATCAATTGTGCAAACATTCATAAATTTCTGATGGCACACTTGAAACGTATAAATTTGGCCTTCATACTGTCAAAACGATCAATTTCACCAAAAGTCACATATTATGTTGAATTGGTATGTTTGACCGATCATAACAAAAAAACGAGCACACGGACATACAATTTTCTTTGTTTTTTTATTTTCTCATGTTCTCCTTTTTCCAAAGTTCCGTAGAAGAAGAAAAGTTAAATACAAGAAATGTTTGACTTCTCAGAGATGTACATCCATAAGTCATTTATCGCACTTGTTTTCTACATTCAAATCAATACGTCTTTTGTCAATCATCAAACGCTCCTGTCATCGCAACGACCAAGGATTGCTATTAAATTATCTTTAGTAAATAAGTAATTTGAGAGGGTTATCAATGTCAAAATTCAGCGGACACGTTTACATTTCTTATCAATCACCATTTGGTTTTTGTTATACAAGCCACTTTACTCACGTTTTATTGTCTAACATTGTTTTACAGATACTCCCGGTGTAGGTATTTGCATCGAAGCTTGTGACTCTGATGATGATTGCGGAGATAATGAAAAGTGCATCTCAAACGGCTGTGGACATGTCTGTGCTGAGCCAACATGTAAGTCACTAGTTATTACATTTTTCACATGTATGTCCCATTTCACACTCTTACATATTCAGATCCATGAGGCAAATATCACACTTATTTTACATATGCAGATCCATCAGGTAATGCGCTCTCTCATGTATCCGAGTTCAAATGTATTTTTATTTTATTTTCCAATATGTATTTCTATTACATTTTCCACAGTAGAACTTGGCCAATTATAAAATTCTAAAAATGATCATTGATTGAGATAATTACAAACAACCTGATTTATGTGAAATGGTTTTAATGATGAACAATATTTTATTTTCAGAGAATGCATTGGTTAACGGCTAACGAGTATCCAGGTCTACAAATTTCTGACAAATTCGAGAATAAATGAAGCATCACCATATGCCCTTAATATTTAACAAAGCCAAAATGGTCGAGATCGAGAGCTTTATATGGTTGTCGTTTATACCGGAAAATTATAAATGTAAATGAGAACTGGTATAAGAATAAAATCCTGCAAACACATTTCAAGTATTCCTTTTTTTGTAAGTATAATTGAACAAAAATCATAAGTGACATTTGAAACAGATGCCATTACCTTGTTCTTGAGATAATTTTGAGATAATTAAGGAGCATATATGAAACGTGTATTACACATAAAAAAAAGAGATAAAGTTGCAAATGGAATACATTTAAACGGAATGGGAATAAATTATGAGCAGATTTGGAAAAGAAAAAGCATTGTAAAATGAAATACGGAATAAACAGAGTAAGAAGCACATATTTGAAAAT
Organism: Chlamys rubida; assembly: GCA_032359455.1. Taxonomy (NCBI): domain Eukaryota; kingdom Metazoa; phylum Mollusca; class Bivalvia; order Pectinida; family Pectinidae; genus Chlamys; species Chlamys rubida. Next base: position 2,938 of record JAUMHH010006237.1, read on the forward strand.
TTATTTTTATCGATACATAAAGCCAAATATGATGAACATTTCAATGAACCATGTGACTATTTTGCCCTTTTATGATTGATCAGTGGTATGTAAGGTAAAACTGACGAGTAAAGTGTTTCGAAACAAAGGTAAAATGGAATGAAACGTTTAAATGCCTATAAATCTCCTTTTTGCCAAACAAATTATAGAAAAACAAAATTCATTCTGCAGTTCATGAAAACTTTTCTAGAATGCAATCAAGCTTCAATATTCAACGTTACGGCTATTGACTCAAAAGAAAATATACATATGTAGCTGAGTGGAGTTAAAAATCATCTCCGAAAATGAGGAGTAGTTAGAAAATATAGATAATGATAAAACTTTAGATTATACAGGTAAAACTAGATATTGCTTTTGACAAAACAACATTCAAAAGTTGTATATGTATATGTTAACATTATACAATCAAATCAAAACTAATATGTGTACATTTTCAAAGAAATCCTATTAACACGTTATCTTAGATTGAATTTATACGCTTTTTAGCTAAATTCAAAATATGCCATTTTGCAAAGCAAATTATTATGGAGACACGCACGGTCAAACATTCAAGAAGGGGGCTACGCTGGCCAAGTGGTTGAGGTGTCTGACATTCTGCAACCACTAGCCCTCCACCACTGGGTCGCGAGTTCAAGTCCTATGTGGGTTAGTCGAAAGGTACTGGCCGTACGTAGGTCGGTGTTTTTTCAAGAATGGATTAAGCTAACCATCACAAACACTGAAGACTCCAGATCTAAGTCACTGAGGCCTAAACTATCAACGTTTGATGAGCTGAAAGATGATACTGATGCATTTCTGGAAAGATTTGAGAAATTTGCGACATCACAGAGGTGGCCAGAGGACAACTGGGCAGTGAGTCTCATACGAGCAGGCCTTCCACCCATATTCTCTTCCTTAAGTTTTGGTTTTGCCATCTCCACATCTGCCTGAAGCTTTAATTTCTCCATTTCAAACTGTCGTGCTATGTCTGCTTTTCTGCGTGCAGCCTCATCCTTTGCCTTTGATCAATCTCGAGCCCTGTCTTCCCTTGCTAGGTATTCGCGTTTCTTTGTCGCTCCAAAGTTTTGTAACTGCTCGTCTTTTAGCCCCAATCTTTATCCATAAGTTAACCGTTTGTCATAATCCATGATTTTATTTCCAGTTGCTTATGCCCTATAAGAATGAACAATAAAAATAGATGTGAGTACCAACCCAATGACAATGTAACTCAAAATAGTTCAATCCTAAGCCGTTTTGTAATATCAGTTCGCACCTGTCTGAGTACCACTTTATATGTGTGCCTGCACAATATGCACACTTCCTGGTATATATATATCCAGCCTACCTAGTTATAATATAATATGCTGAAATGTAGCAATCTAATTACTCAATAGTAAAAATACTAGTAAACTACATACCGCCTATTTTCAATAAAAGGTCAACCATAACTTTTTGTACAGTATTACAGGCTTAACACCAAAAATAGTAACTCACTGTTCTGTATTACAGCACAGTAACTCTATGTGACAACTTATCTATCCTAAATACTCAATTTTAGAAAACAGTTTCACAGAATTGTAGCTTGTGAGAATCTAGAATATCTATTAAGGTGCCCAACCTATTCTGTAGTACAAAAAATCAGCCTATAAATAGTATTTTCCCCAAAATGTATCCCGCGATACAGCATGACGTTGAATGTAACAACCAAACTAACTTGTCGTACAGAATAACAGTCTATATTATACTGTATAGCACCCGACCTACTCCTTTATACACATATATGGAATAACAGTGAATATGCATAAAAGACACGACCTACTCTGATACACAATATGTAATGGTTACACCCTACAACATTCCTCATACACTGCCTTCATGATGTGATGATTGTGATCCTACACTAGCACATCCACACAGAATATATGTTGTTTACATTTATCGAATACACTGTTTCAAAAGCACATGCCAATACACAGTACTAACAACCAATGTAATTTTCACAAATTTAGAGTTTTACCCCCTGAAAATATGGTCTAAATATTTATAAACAACACAAATAAATCCCGGACGAGCCCCCAATTTGTGCAGTGACGAATTTTGATTTATAAGTTTTCGGGATCTTTTCTTTGGTAGCAGTGATTTCGCTAAATTTGTGGAGAAATAACAAAAGACGTTCACGTTGATTAATACATTTTTTATATACATCATACACATAACAATACAAGACGCGTGTGTGTGACGCAAACTACGACCTCGCCTATGTCACAACGACCCACAGGGTCTAACGCGTCGCACACGGTACACGTAAAACACAGACAGTCAATCACAGTATCACACATAACACAGACTTCCTTGGGCGTGGTAAACGTACTGGCTATACTTAGCCCACTTTTAAGTTGTGTTCCCGCATCCTAGGAAGTCAGGAGTTTAACCATGTTCACCATGTTCACCGTCTTCTGTCCCGTCTTCCCGCTCTCTCCGCGACCCAAGCTGAATTCCTTTTCAACTCCAACTCTAAGTTCTGTACAGGGAGGTCATTCCTGACCCCTTTTTCGAAGGTAGCACACAACTAATGCGGTACGGTCTCTTCACATTACCGTATATAATATACACTTATAAAAATTCTTGATGCGCACACACATATAAAATATAAGCTTTTGAACGCGCACACACACCTTATTCGTATTAATACACACATATTTATCATGACACAGAATAATTGCCGGAAAACAAATTTAAGTTGAAATCCGTTCATTCTATACACGCATAATGATGATCATGGCGAAATGAAGCTCGCGAGCTGTGAATGATATTAAGTTATCAGAAAAAATGGAATAAAACTTAAATATTTCACCACTTTACCCTTTACAAAATTAAAATATGAGAACAGTGTCTATACATGTACAATACACAATGTATATGATTCAGAGATCCCAACAACACTTTTCATTTAATACTTGTTTTCCTGTATGACTTTATATGGCTTCATTAATCATTTTTGCGAAGAAAAACCATAACTTTTGGAACTCACATGATAAATGATGAAGATAAAATAATAAGCAAAAAAAATAAAATATCAACAGTTTTTCGAGTATAAAAATACAAATTGGAGCAGACAAAGATTTCGAAACCTCAATCTCAGAGCATTACATTTTCGTTCTAACCAACTGGGCCACCTAATCAACTTTCGTACCCTGGCCAACTTTCACTACAGTTATATCCAAACCAAATTTAAGTTACATAATGCTATTAAAACTATATAACATGCTTTGCCAACTTTTTTTGTCATTAAGGAAATAATGGTCGGTCTAAGTGCGAGTGAAATTATGATAATCCGAGTTCGTGTATTGGAACAATGACGAGTTTAGGAATATACATCAATATAAGTTTTACAACTTTGTACAATTTAACCACAAATAAATAATTACATAAAACTTTCAGAAGAAAATGTATCTGTAACAGGATTTTGTTTACAATAGGAATACATTGGTACGTGTTTGTTCTTTCCGTAGCCTACTCATAGAATCGATGCATTTGGATCTAGAGGAGTAACTTATTTAAAAGGGTTCTAGATGTCTTAGTAAAGACAAATTACACGCTATATTCGACTTGTACACTAAACAAGCTGAAAAAAGCAACTTTTAACAGTATAAGTTACGAAAGTTTAGCTTCAATATAAGAAAAACACAAGTAGCACATTAAGCTATGTATTTATCAAAGGAATTGCTTTTGATCTTTGATATTTCGACAACAACAAAATTTAAAAAACAAAAATTCAATTCAAATCACTATATGTCATGTGTCCTAGGCAGTTGGCTGGATCTGGAAACAATCCAGGTTGATAATTGTCCTCAATATATATGGTACCGCTAGCGTTACACAAAAATACAGGGTATGGTTGAACGGGTGCATAACGTTAAAAGAAAAACAGAAAATAAGTTATCCACATTGTCCTGAGCAGTTGCTTGGATCCGGGTAGATAAGACCCAGGCCAGCTGGACAACTGTTCACTGCTTGAATACGACCAGCAGAGTTACACGCAATGTACAGGCCGAAGACGGACGGGTGTGCGACGTTACACCATGCAAAGTTGTCACAATAGGAATCTGAAATAAACAAAACAACACTATAGAATACTGTTGGTATTATAACGCTTGAAAGATGCCGTATTTGTTTCCATCATCTGTACAGTAGAAGTACATGGTAGATAAAACTTTCTGAAATCTAATCCGAATACAACATTAGATATTTATATTTAAAGAATAAATATAATAAAATAAAAAATGGTAACTGTATTATAGAGAATACATTTAAGGTTTTTTTTCTTCAATAAAATGACATTTTTAGTAATATATACAATGTGTTTATACAAAATTATAATATTGTCCAAAGTATAGTCCAAAAAATCATTATTGGTGCGATTCACAAGAGTGTCTAAGTAATATAACCAGTCTCACCTCCTAGTACATAAAACCTTTTAGTTGTAGTGTAACGTATTGGTGTTGTCTCTCCCAGTGGAAGAAATGACACGGATGCATTGATAACTGTGTTATGTAAGGCAAGGATCACCGGTTTATATGACCAAACGATCTTGAACGCTAGCGCATCCCTGATGTCCTCGTCAGCAACCTAAAAATTAGTAATCTATGCTGTGAGGACAATAATAAGATGCTTAACAAAATGCATATCGAAACAATAAAATTCGTTAAGAACTGCATGTTTCTATACCTGTTTACAATAGCGATTTAAATGGACATTGGATTTATAAATTTCGAAATTAATTATCATTTGTTATGGTTGAGTAACGTTGTATCGTAAGCCGTGACACAGAATGAACGAAAACATGTAATTATCGACAGACATTTTGTACCGTATACGCGATAATGGGACTAGTTGAGTTTGCTACTAAGATGACAACGTGAACCTTTTAAAATTTGCCAAACGAACGGATTTCGTAGGGGAAAAAGTCTTACCGTCTCTGCGCTCGCCAGAAGTGAAACACCGTCCTGCTTTGCAATGACATTAGACACAGAACAACCCATGAATCCCTTGAATTCAACATCTATATCTCTTCCGGCTATCACAGGAGTGTCGGTCATGGAATACGTATACAGACTTTGGGGGACTGAAAACAAATAAAATAGTATACAAATGAACGGCTATATCAATCATCAGGAGAAAGATAATGCCGTCACGCCAGGTAACATTGCTTCACGCGAGAATTATATTATCCAAAAACTTAACCATTTGCATGATTTGGCTGGAAGTAATGAAACCTATAACAATTGAAAAAAAGACACCTTGATACAGTTATCAGAGACATGTTTGCTTTAAAAGATTCCATGTACAAATATCTATAATCATGTTCTAAGTTTGAAATATCGCATATAACACTTTGATCACAGTTTAAGATACATTTAAATTGATATTAAACCATAGCACCAACACAATAGAGACGACCTTGCAACGTTACTCGGGGGAACACAAAACAATAAAGCAAACGACAGTACGAATGCCTATAAAACAAACAACGACAATACCATGTTTTCCGGAAGGGTAAGTATGTCCTTGATAGCATGTGATACCTGTGACTATTATCAAACCCAGAGAGTATATCATTTTCCATTAAAAATGAACTTTTCCCCCCCTTTTTTAAGTATTACCATGACGTCACAAGAGGTTGCCTATTAGGAATAAAGAAAGATAATGTCTTCATCTCACGTTAAAGATGGCATGACTATATGGTTGACGAATTCATACACATGGTCACATGTAACGCACGTGTATATTTGTGGGTCACAATAATAAACTAATGTTAAATGCGATGTCTGCTAAAGAATGACATGTCTATTATTACCTGAATAAAACATTATGTAATTTGCTGTCTGAACACCGTGTTTGAAAATCAATGACGGAAAAAATCGCCGACGTGAACAGACATTAGCAAAATGATACATATCATCAAATATCTGGAGCTCGTTTGAGTTATACTTCTCCAGTTTTGTCTGTAGGTTACAATTGATAACATGTTGTTTGGACCTAGGTATATGATACAATCTTCCATATAGCACTACTTTGAGTGATCCAACTTTTCATAACATGGACTGTATTGTTACAGTGAGATTAAATAGGTGTGGAATAATACACTGTAATACTTACTTGTGATGTTGACATGTATGTTTCTGTTTGACGACCCTCGCGGTGAGCGGAGAGTTATGGAGTAATCGCCTCCATAGTTACAGCCAACTCCTGTTAATCGGGTGATATCCACTCTCATCACACCATACATACTGCTGGGTAAATTTTATTGTCAAATTCTGTTCTTTATGTTCCGTCTTAGAATCCACGAAAAATGAGATTGGAAACGATGGTAGCATTGTTCCAACGCCATTTTCCGTCTTGGTATGGTTCACGAGAACTTCTTCGACGTCATGGCCAGGACACCATGAGCAGAATAATATGAAGTTGTTGTCAGCGTGAAGTGATCTAGTCTCAGATCCGGGACAACTTGGTGGTACCGCTGACACAGAGAACATTAAATTATATTTCACGTGATCCTCGATATAAAATGTGAAATGAACATACTCTCTCACATATAAACATGGTATAAACACTGTCCTATAATTGATGCAAAAGATTGAGCTGCTATTGCAAAGTCAACAATCACAAGAAATACAAAGAAATGAAATATCTGTTTTGATGATAATGCAGAAATCCAAACAAAGAAACAGTGAACATTTTACTGCTTGCCACTAAGAATCACTAGACATCAGCGGTCGGATGGCGTAAAATATCAAGCTATCACCTTCTACAAATAAGTCTGGAGTTCAATTCTCCAATCTAACTTTTGAAGATGATAGTTTACATGGCAACCTCTGTCGACCACATTGGTTCTTTCTGAGTACCTTGCTTTTTTTCTCATATTTAGATCCACATCCTTAATGCTATCCTGACATATTGATTGATAATAATTTTTGATATATTGATCTAACGTGTTCGATAATTTACCTGATATCACATTGACTTCGATGTTGGTGCGCGAGCCGTCTGAATAGTTTAAGGCCAGATGTCCTTTATCACCGCAATGGACTTCCGATATAGTAATATTGATCTCCATAATGTCTGCATTTTTCATGGCAGTAAACGTTAGGCGATCATTGAGGGCTTTCCCGCTTCCTTCGCCAGAAATGGTCAGCAACGTTGTCCAGTCACCAAAGTAGTAGCCCTTACTCTCCAGAGCGATATCCACATCTCCATGTATTCTCTTCTTGCAGTTGATGTACCCAGCCTCGCCGATCGTGAAGGATACCACAGAACAATAATCTGACATGACAATCGTACACAATTTGTTAATATATATTACTTGCTCTTGATTCAAAACAAATATTCAGCCGATTATTACACTAATACTTGTAAATCCCTGTCCAACTAAAAAATACAACATAATGAAGAATTCCACTGCAATTTTTCATACAGTTACTTCCCTTTAATTACGCTTAAGACACAGACGTATAAGGACTGGGCTAGGCTACTGCAGCTTATCAGGAAGCTCAATTGGTCAAGTCGACCGTAACACAATTAAAAGTCAACGGTTCAAATCCAAGTTTTTCCCTGTTGTCATTTGACTGGCAGAACGCTGCCGTTGATTTTTTTAAATTATCATTTAATATTATTTTGTTTTTTAATCCTTATTACTTCTTTGGTGAAAGTTCCAACATTCAACAAGATGTGGTTTTCTTTTCAAAAATGGTTTAACAAATGTATTGCAATGTCATTAATTGTGTTCCAGTTGATAAAAGATATTTTTGCTAATGGCCAAGGGGATTCACTCTAAGGGGTTTTACATCTCTGATTTTCGCCATGGAAGTTCAATTGCAAAGCGTTTGTCTAAAGGAAACATTATTTTTTTGTTATATGAATGGATAGCATCTTTTCGGGTTGAATGATGAACAGATATTCATACGGATCAATTCTTGAAAACAAAATGTAAATTCTTCGTCTCTTCTTTGGTTATTTATCATCTCAATTTTCGTCAGATTAACGCATTACTTCCCTAGCACAAACAAAACTTTGACTTTTCAAAATAATTAGAAAATTATTTTTATTCCATGCCTAAAATTGTTCATCATCATCTAGTGATTAATTGAGCACAACATATGATAAATTATTTTAAGGTCGAAACTTTTAGTTCACATCGACCCGAGAGGCTTCTGTAAGATTGTTCCAGTACTATGGTGGCCCATGCCCCGTTGTTTGACACCCTTTGAGGTAAAACTTGAATCTATATATGTACAAAACTGTTGAAAGTCAGTACAAAAATAAAAATTACTTCAAGTTAGATATAAATATAAAGTCAATCATCAAGACAATCCTTAGACAAAAGAGGGGAAACCAAAACTATTTGTAAATTTGCAAATATTTTTCACGATCACATTTTTAATTTAGATTTTTATAAATAATAGTGTGGTCTGTTTTTCAATCTTTGGGACTAAGGTAGGTGAAAATAAGGGACGGCATAACCATAAAAAATACAGAAATAATCTGGATTTTTTTTCGTTAAACGTTGATGTGAATAACGATTTGTGAAAAGAATGCAATTCCTTTGACTTACTTGTGAGGTCAGCGCTGCTGGTGTTCAGTCGTCCAGCTTTGACTAGTTGGTGCACCCCGTCGTCTGGCTTCAGGGAACATATAACTTCATCTTTTGAATTCCAAACATCTGCGTCGATATCCGTTGTACAAATGACCTCTCCTCCTTCAGAAATATTGAATGCGTAGGTACAAGATGCACCATGAATAAATATAGTCTCTTCTCCCTTTTTCAGTTCCGGTACGATAACACCATGGTGACATCCAGTTTTCATAGAACACGAGAGATATATTGATTTGCTAATGCCATTTGCTGCCAAATATGGTTGAACGGATACGCGCACATCCTCCAAATTACCTGTAAATGATAAAACATTAGGATTTGTTACAGACATTTTGAATATAAATACAGTTGTACGCCCGGAACTTCATCACGAACATAAATTGACTTCAAAAATTATCATTACAATTCATTTGAGGATTCCTTACGTGTTGCCCTTTGCCAAGTTTATATTTCATTATTAATCAATATTAATGTATATTTTACGAGTTCGTGTGAAACATTGGTCTTTTGTTAATTTCGTAAACACATCAAATCTTGGTCTGCTCATAAAATTGGAAATCGCTGCTTTTCCGTGGTAAACTATGTATTCGCAGTTCTTCTAGAGAATTTTTTTTAAATATCTCACAAATATATACTTTGATACTTACAATGAAGACGTACATGTAACAATACGTAACCTAAGCCTGCAAACTTTTAGTAAAACGATAATCAATTTTATATACATGTAACTAGTCAGTCTAACTAATGTTTCAGGTTCAATAGAATTGCTTGATAATAAATTATCTACACGACGGATGTTCCTTAAAAAAAAGGTTTTAGTTTTAAAATCGACAGATGTTTCGTTTCTTTAATTATACTATTTTATCATAGTCAATTGTAAAGTTCTGATAACAGATACATATTAGAAGATATTTTAGCACATTAAATGAGGATTGTAAAAAATACATGTATTATTATTATTATTATATTATTTTACTGTAAACGTTCATATTTTAGAAGTAATTATTAGTGGTTTTGGCGCTTAAAATATTACACTTTACTATGATTGTGCTGTTTGAAGTTTCCTATTTCCTAATGCATATATTGTGAGTACGCAAATTCATCAATGCGGTTTTTTTGTTACAATTTAACAATGTGTAAATTACGAATGAATACGATACAATAAGTGCATTCCGAATATCATGATAATGTTAAATTTTAACCTATTTCATGCATATGTGTAAGATTTTATAATAGTGTCTAGTAATTGTATATTGGATGGCTCATATTTGGTATACACATTACATTTTTTATTTTACATGTAAGAGACAAAAGTAATGAATATTTATTTACTCACCTAAATACGTAAGTGAGAATGTCTGATAGTATTCAAGCCCGTTTGACCTGTTGAGATATTCAAAAAGATATGTCCCTTCCATGTTACAAGTCAAATTTTCCAGAATTGGTGAAACTGTCAGTTTGTATGTATCCTTCGACCAACTGATAGTCCACAATCCGGCCAAAGTGATGTTGATGGAATTCCAAAGACTAAGACTTGCATTAACTATTGTTTTGTTTCCAGGAAAGGATAATCTGACTTTGGAAACGTCAAAGGCAACACTTGCTGCAACTCGGGAACATTGTGACTCTGCAGAAGCGGAAGCACTTGGGGAAATAGATTCATCACAGAATGGCAATGGTTCTGGAACTAGTCACCGGAAATTAAGAGTTTGAATAAATTAGGTTCATACTTTAAATTAAAACAGACATAAATACAAATAGGTTAACTAATGTGTGCCGTATTAACTGTATGGTGTTATATACATACAATTTACTTACATGATGATATAGACAAATCACATTTACGGGCGCATAACCAGTAAATATGCAGCTTTTCTTATTAGATATGTAAATTGATACTGATATACATTGTTCATATAACTATTACTGTACACGTAATCCTTATTGGAAATTATATTTTAAAATTTTGAACATAAAAAAGTTTCCATCGCTGTTTTAATTTAATAAGTCCCTGTTTTTTTTTGGTTTTTTTTGTTTTTATTAGCAATGATTAAATCAATATTATTTAAGTAAAATCACAAATAAGGAAGCGTTCAAACTAGTCATATTTGACGCATTTAAAATATGATTTTAATTATTCTATTTGTCAAATCTGTATCTGAGTTATTGAGGCAAATGCATGAATACAGAAACATTTATATTTACATTTGGTTGATAAAGTATTAATGTGTACACATAAATACGGCGAAAGCGAGACTTTTCTACAACATACATTCAAAACTCAAACTAGTACCATGAAATTTTACAATATTACACATTGCATTGTCTACAACTTAGTTCAGTGGTAAGTAGATAAGGATCGATTTCTTTGTTATGTGTGATTTGGACATGGGAGTATGACCTATATAGTAATTTGAAATGGGTTTTAAACCTTTAATTGTAACGGGAGGTGGATTTATATCTTGGTATCGTGGTAATTTTGAAGGTTGGAAAATAGTATTGATCTTAGAAATTTAGATTTGGTCTTTATCCTGGTTAAGTGATCGTCAAATGGTAGACTTTCGCAAAAAAAACATATATTTCACTATATTAACGCCGGTTACTCTCCTTTCCAAGTTTTATCCTAACCAAAGAACATTGTTTGATAAAAATATTGGTATTTTATTTTACTTCGGACAGAAATTGAAACTATAAATATATTTCATACGGTGAATACCTGCTTAATACATGTATATTACCCAAGTGAAAGTTAATAATGCCTTAGGGAGTTACAGGTGAGGCAAAGGAAAATATTGTTTTCGTAAATATAAAAACATGTAGTACTTGTTGGAGGTGGAGGATTGGTTGGTTCCGGTAGATATAATATCCCGACGACCACAAGGGCGATAACTCCTAAAACCATTGGAATGATAGTAACAAAAGAACACTTTCTTTGGCAGGACATTTTCTGAAACAAATATATTGGAAAAAAAGATAATACTTCACTTATTATTAATGACTGTTTTGGTTTAGTGTTGTCACAGCACATCTTTTGAAAAATGTTCAATAGAATTCGTAAAATAAGTCGTGTGGTTTAAACATTATTTTACGACACAATTCAACTTTTTTGACTAATTCAGTTTCTTTTTTCTAAATTCATTCGATATCCTTAAATGCAATATGTGTATTGGGATACTCAAAAAGACGATATTGAGATTTCAAAATAAGAAGTACAATGTGTGTTTGGTTTTGTTTTTAACATTTACTTTGAACTCTATCATTAAATCAGATATAGCCAGTACAAATATTAATACATATTAAAACGTTTTTTTTCATTATCGCTTACCTCACCCTCTTCATCTTTCTGACCAAGAATCTCATCTGATAGGATAGGGCCATTATCTCTATCTATTTGTCTCATTTCGAAATCGCCACCGGTAGCTGCCGCACTGAAGTTCTGCAAATAATGCGAAAAATACAGGATGTATATTTCATATTGTTATGGGTAGACAAATGTACATTGTAACACTACGTAAATACAAATGAAGTAAAACGTGTTTGTAGGCATATTTGAAATGACCACACGAGTGTAAATACATGTTAAATAAACAAATATTTGTAAGCATATGTAAAGATTTATGTGTGCTAATATAACTACACATGTAATTATGTGAATGTATATGTAGGTGTATGTATATAATAACGTGTTTTGTAAGCATATGTAAATACCCACGTGTGTATAAGAATATGTGTACAGCTTCATGTGTTCAAACTTATATAAAATTGCCGTTTGCGTATAAGAATATGTAAAATAACCATGTGTGTGTATACCTGGAATAGCCACGTGAATGTAAATAAGTATGTAAAATAGCCATGTGTGTTTAAACACATGTAAACTTATCTATTGGTATTTTGAAATTATATCTGAATTATAAAGAATCAATTGCTGATTCAGATTAATCTAAATACCAACCACGAACAGATATCAAACTACAGAACTATTTAATACTTCATAATTCTGATAACTCTCTGTGGTTTAGATAGCCTCTGATTAGCAAACTATGTGACCATTAAGTAACAATTATAAATGTGAAAGTATCGAGTACATGTATGACTTAAATACAGTAATTAGGATTTGAATATATATGTATTTAGCACGTGTGTATGTGACATAACATATAATTTTAAATATAGAATAACACATATACTCAATAAATCTTACCAACCAGCAAAGGAAACATAAATTTACCTGATTTATTAGAAAGAAATTTAACAGAATATATCTGTATCAAAGATAACTTTCTACTCAAACAATCTACGTATCAAACGGGTCCCAACGTTTCAAGACCGATGCGTACCATGTTTGTGTAGAAAGTGTTCTTTGATGCATACATACTTCGAAACTGATAAATCGTATTGAATTGATTAGAGATAAAAGCTACGATATTTAAAAACACGCAACGTATTATTGCTATGATAAAGATAAACAAAATGTTATACATATACCTGTTATTTGTGACCTGGCAATCTCGCTTCTATCCTTGAAAGCTTTATCGACGTTTATATGTAAAATCACTATACACAAATTCCATATCCACGAAAATAATTTGTGATTTCAATAGAAATGTATATTCTTACGATACGTTTCTTTCAAAGCAGGATAAATAATCCAAGAAAAGTACGACTTAAAATCCAATGATAAAATACATACTTTAATACTATGACGTCAAAACATTTTTCTGTACGTGATTCAGTACACTTGTGATACAGGGTGCACTGTTTACAAACGTTGACATATTAACAATTCTGACACAATCATGGGATTTATAACATGTCTACTTTAGCTCAGGTTTGGTTTGCACAAACGTAGAAAAAAAAGTTTGATTTATAGAAATATTTATGGATGCCTACCGACCGATCAAAGCGTGTTAAAATACTGTAAAACACTCTTTCTATGCCCTTTGGAGAGTAATGCGTTACACCACATTATTTTGTAAGTGTAATGTTTTTTGATCAAAAGCACATCCATATATATTTTCTTAATTACTCTTATCATCAGTGGCAACCCACTGGCCTTTTATCAAGGAGGCCGGGGTTCGATTCACCTGCCCGACTAAGTGGGTTTTCTCCGGGTACGCCGGTTTCCTCCAACATTAAGACCCCCGGCGCGCTACCATCAGGGTTAGTTTATTAATATTAGTTCATAATTGTTGTACAATTTAGCTTTATTTTAATTACTTTTATTATTGTGTATACATAATATTATCGAAGGATATGAAAATGCTGTAAAGCTCTGATTTGTTTGCTTTTTATATGGATCTATAGCCAAACCAATATTTAGAAACAATACAAGGAAAGGCTTAACATGTTATCTACTAATAGAGGAGATGTTCTCTTTAAAGTGTTTTAATACAATAACCTTCTAAGTGGGGCATAAAATAGTTTTGTAAATAATTATTATTATCAAACAAAATGAAAATGATACATTTATGACCTTTTGCATTTTTTATATGTATCTATAACCAAATCAATATTAAGAAACCTTTTCCTTGCAAAAACGGATAAGCATATGTAAAGTTTTGGATAATATATAGCACCTGTGAAGTGTTGGAGAAAAAGTAGTCTCCCCCATGAGACAGAGATGTTCACACTTCCGGTCAGAGGAAGATATCTCTGTCTTACCCTAGGGTTAAGACGGGGGATTGCCCTGTCAAAACAATTGCATGACCTCACGACAACCATGCAAAAACGTCACGCAAACAATTGCAGGCCACGAAAGATAGTTCTGATCTGCTAAGAATTACGTTTGCATTTCATGAAATTACCACTTGTATTCCATGTGGGATAAAAATAGTCGTTCCCCACTTTAGGAGTATAAGCCTTGGGCAAGAAATTCGAGAATCTTTCTCCTTGGGTTGGGATTTTTCTGTCTTTCCCCAAAGGTGTGGAAAGATTATATTAGTCTATAGATGACGTATCACCAGGACTGCTGAACTGATTTCAGTTGGTATTAACAGTAAATTTGAATACTAACATAGACATCAGTAGTGACCAAGGAATTAAACTTGTCTTGAAAAGCATACGAAAGGTATTTATTATGACCTTTTCTTATTATGTCTTGGATTCAATTTTTTCCTCATATTTGAGAATTTCATCGAAAAGACATCTTTAAACAACCACGAGTGCTAACTGAGATAGAAAAAAACCCGGTTAAGAGAGCCATGCTATTCATAACAGATCTTCCTAAGGAGATGCCACACAGATTCGTTATCTGTTATGCAATATTTTAATTAACATAACAATGACACGATTATTTATTTTCTAATACCTTCACAGATTATGAAATATTTTCTTTACCTGACATCGTAATATTTTCAACTTCGTGATGACCTTCAAATTGCAACTCGTATTGGAATGCATCAGCTATATTCAGTCGGGATAAAATATTGGACGGTGTGGTGAATGTCGTTAAGGTGAAATCGTATATAGCATTCTCGAATCTAGATACAAGTATACAGTGTAATTTCCTGTTAGAAAATCGTACGAAGGTGTCCACAGCAACGGGAACACTTGATGCCTAACATGGCACAGAGCATCAAACTGAGATGAACAATGTTTGTTAAGCTAATTACCATATGTAAATGAACAATGTAAACTGGGCGGTATGTGATACATGTAGATAATAATAATTTGTTAGATCTCCTATTGGGGGAAAGGCAAAATGTCAGTCTGACTTGTAATAATTGTTGTAGGTATATACAAATCACATTAAAAAGGCTTCAGTGCGGACACACTGGCCGTTGAGAGTCACAGCCGATATTACTGGGATATACTGATTGATATGTATGATTGCTCAAGCGATCGTTCCGTATTGTATATTTTTTTCTAGTTTTAAATCAGCTATCTATTATTCATAGCACATATCCGATGAAGGCTAGGAGCAATTGAAAGCCTACACAAATGTTCAACGTTATTTTTTGTACTCTCTAAAGTGTTTCCCAGTCGTGTGCTTTCCCAGGGGATCGAACCCGCGATCCACGACTTCCTAGTCGGACGCTCTACCAATAAGCTAAAGAGGAAGCGCGAAGCTAGAAGGCGACCTTAATCCTTTGTACAGTTAAAATCTGCCACACTACTCTCCCCTTTTTAAATGTGTTCGCCTTCGAACACCACAACAAACCAGTTCTTACTCCCTGTTACAACAGGAAGGGCCACGTACATATAAATATAGGCGGAGGTATAAAGACCAAATTGCGTGACGTCATCACTACATGTAGTAGATGAGGGCGAAGTTAACTAAGGCTTATGCAAATTTAAAGCTCTCACTTTAATTGAACCGATCACAATTTTTTTTTTTAAATTAATTAATGTCCGCTGATCTGACTAATAAATCAAATAGTTATGAACCTTTCACAGATATATCCTGTAGAGATAAAGAATACTTTTTCTCCTAAAACCTGGTCAAAATCGAAAACTATCCCTAAAATTATTTTATCGCATATACCATCGATAGCTTTATTTCATCCCATTTCTTACAAAACTTCCAACCCTCTAATTCTGTCATCACTATGCAAGTTATAAAAATTGCCACATAAAATACGGACATTTCCAACTACCAAGCATTCAGGCCGAATATCATGTACTTACTTTATCCAGTAAGTGAGTCACCGTATGGATGACACAAACAAGTAAAGCTACCTACCTTCTCCATCGACGTTACCTTACCTCATACTAGACAAAAACGGTCTAACTTAGCCATATTACATACCATGGCCAGTGGCGACGCCATTTCGGAGGAGGTACTGTTTCGGAAGGTGGTGTATGAATTAGCATATGACACACCTCTTTGAATAGAATAGTGCTTGTCCTGGAACAAAATAAAATATGAATAAACAATAAGCAAGAAATCGTCCACAGGTGTCCACAGATTTGGTATATTTTATGCCAGCTTTTATCTAAAGCTATGTGATATTACTTTTATGTATTGTTAAACCTTTTATCAATTTTTGAGCTGAAAATGGACAGCGTTGCTGCGCATATTATGCTTTATATAAATCGAAACTTTACCTTATTTACAACAATTATGAAACAAAATATTTCAATCTAAGGTAAACACTCTTGTTTGCCCGGATGTTACCGCACGAGTGTCTTAATATGGGAGGAACCCGATAAACCATGTTAAACATACGTGGTCGGGCAGGTGATCCCATAGCTAATGCATTGTATGAATATGTAACTTAGAAGCATGTTTTTATGACAAATACATACATAAACGTTTTGGAATGCATGGAAAACAGCAAGACCCGTTTTTATCATGGACACACGTTAGTCTAGTGTATGCTAACAGTATCGGTTCATTTAACGTATATACGGGGAAAAAATATGAAAATATACAATTAATGCAAGAATTATACGGTTTGTATGATATTGACATGCCCCGTATAACATTTTTATTATTTTATTGTTTTAGTTTTTCATTGATACGTTGATTCGCCTCTCTAATTAACATATTTTCATTATATCTCCAAAACCCGAGAACTTATATTAAGGATCCCTGTCCCAGTGCACAGTGAATTTTCGAATAGGCAGTAACCTCCCCTTTATTTAGTTTTCGATATAATTGTGAAACGGTTGGGTCAGCACACTTCCGTTGACTAGATACCTCAGTCAGTTACAGAAATAGTCTTAAAGTTTGCAGTCCTGGGTTCGAATCCTGGTCTAGCCCCGCCGATATGTTTTTTTACACTCAGAATACTGTTATTTATTATATTTTGTCAAATAATAATAATATACAACCTTTGATATAGCGCCCTATCTAGCTAGAAAAAGCCACTCTAAAGTGTTTTACAGTACATACATGTAGTATACAATTTATATGTACTGTTTATTTCTTCATTATTAAATTCCCCAAAAAGTCCCGCAAACTGTTGTTTTTTTTTATTATTATTTATTAAACCTTTATGTATGCTGGTAAAAACCTATTCCCAATGCTTAGCTACAGTTCTTTGGCAGTGGTAGAGGGATCCTTAAATACATTGACAATGTTATATCGTGTAGTTTGATCAAACGTGACTTGAAACCTAAATCGACATGTACCTGTACAGGTTGTTTGTTTGGTTATTGATGTGTTTAGCGTGGCAGTAATTGTAACGTGAAAGTCTGTATACAGTGCACTTAAGTCTAGAATAGATTTATAACTATCTTTCATAGCTAGAGCATAGGTGGGTGCACAGTGCACGGCCTCATAACTCATAGCGGTTACTAAAGGTATAGTAATTTAGCATTGATACATGTAGTACTAAGGCGTTGCTGGAAGTGCATCTGAGAGAAAATACGATTGTATAGCTAGTTGTAACTTGTAACTGAATTAGGTTACATAGTTGTACGGCCTTATAACTTATAACTTAAATAAGTGTATTGTACGTGTATGGTATAAATAGGCAATATCACACATAAGTATGGTTATGATTTTTTATTACATAACTATAGTTGTTATTTGTATACATGTGATAATTTCTACAAAATGTTACTTGTCATTACCGTTTTAATGTTCAAATTTCCCGAAATCAATGGCGGACAGAATGATATCGAGAGCGGAATAATGACGTCAGGTCATCATATCATGAAATGGTGCTTAAATGTTTGGAACCTATTATTTTCATTTCGTTGATTTGATCAGTGGATAGGACCTGATGTGTTCCAGTCAAAAATTAGCTCGGCTACTTCGGTAATACAATAGGTTTAAATACCATGGAGTGTAATACAGGACCTTATCTTGCATGGCTTGAAATCTGGCCGTATTACTATAGTAAGATTCACCAGGTATGTAATAATCGTTAATGCATTGTACCTTACTCTAACATACACGAGTTATAATACAGCACCTCTTAGCTGGTGTATCGCACATAGTGTACAGAACCAAGGGACTTAGATAAATACAGACTTTGTGTGTTGGTAAGACAAGGAAGAGAGCGTGACAAACCAGCATTAGGTATATTTATAAATAGGTCGTTCGTCTACTTTAGTATTTGTATTGGCGTTAATGCATTTAAGGATATCCAATACCATTTATGACATGTTTACTTACCTGCGTGTCCTTGTTTACATTAAATACATCTGTATAACAATGACGTCACATACATTATCGGGCCAGACACAGTCCAATAAAAATGCTAGCAAGTTAGAAACACCTGTTTTCATATGATTCTTCGACTGTGTTAAACAGACATGATTTGGACAGCCATCCGGAAATAATATTTATATTTGAATTAAAAATTAACAAATAAACAAATAAAATAAACAGTTGCCACTTTATATGTGGTTCTGCATAAACAATTTCGATAACAGCGTCTCAAATAATAAATTACAGAGATAAGACCTGCGATTTATAATCATCAAAGTTTTACTTTACACCCAAACAGTTTACATGTATTAAACGTGTCATAACGTTTCAAGACCGACTGGCCCCTTTGTAAAGCTATCGTATGTTGACAAAGGGACCAGTCGATCTTGAAATTGTTTGTGTATATATTAAAACTTTAGAATTGCATATTTACAAACTGATGAATCATATTGAAAATGCCATTTGTAAGTAATTCTTTTGTTGTTGTTTCCAAATTGGTTTGTTATCCAACATTCATAAATAACATATCTACATCATTAACAAAAAGTAAATTAACAAATAAAGAAATAAAATAAACAAATACATTTGAATCAATTGTTTTAGGGAAACGTTGTTCAAGAATATATTTGGATTTGGAGACTAGGGGAGAAAACCCCTTCTAAATTGTATCTACATGTGTGAATGACCGGCGATCGGTGAGTGGAGCATATGTACTGTGTTTATGAGATGGATTGTCAATTGACTTACAGATGCAGTGTATCACTGATACAGTGTATCCAGATGAAGGGTTATTAAGTTTACTTTAGTAGAACATTCGATTTTGTTGTTTGTTTCAAGTTTATTAATTTGGATCAGCCCTGATTGTTATTGTTATATATTTCCAAAATTAAGGGAAGGAGGGATTTTCGAAACGATAAAATCAGATTTGATACATAAATTACAATGATCTATACACCAGTTGTGATCATTCAGAACGTCCATGTTGTATATTCTAGTAACCTCCTTTGCACAACCATTATTTTCAAACAAGTTGGGTTTAAGTAACTCGATATATAAGTATATAAAGTGAGTGGGACGTGTTGAGCATGAATTTAAAAAATTATTACAAATCAACAACTAGCTATTTTGACATTTTTGAAAGCAGACAAATATATAAGAAATTAATGTACAACTGCGTGTCTTTTTACATGTCAAACATATTAGAAATAAATGAAAATGGTAGATTAATTGAGAACTCGACTGTTATTAGGCGGTAGGGTTGCAAATATACTGCTGCTCATAATTGAACCTCTTTACAGAAATCCTCTCCCTATGCGTGCCTGTGATACCCAATGCATTTGACACCCTTAATATACATATGTAAACCTCACTCCTCTCTAACATAGAAAGTGTCCTCGATGTTGAATAATATCCTACAAATGGAACTCCATCGTCAATTTGTTATCTGTACAAAAGATATCCTGAACGACAGCATCTCCTAAAACCACATCTGACTCGCTTGTGTGACTCATCAAGAATCTTTTAACTCTTTCATGAACAGTATACCTTAATATTCAACGATAGATTTTTGCTTCATCATTTATCTATATACCCTTTCCGTTTTGTCTCAGAGGTGCCTTCTTCCAACTACCGTTACCTATTATTTTAGCCAGAATTTTGCTCCTAAAAATCTGTCAAATATGCAATATTTTGCCTGTTGTATCACATTTTCGCTAAAAATTTAGGTCTTAACAACGTTTGATCTGAACGTATTATTATTTATCTTATAACTATGTCATCTCAATGCCCAAAACTTTGCTACACATGTCGTGTTTTAGAAATATACTATTAAAAATACGTTTTTTGAAATCAATTAATTGTATCAACAAAAAATATCCCTAATCAAATACAATATGTATTAATGATGTCTAGATCTAGAGGCGTAAACAATGTTAAAGAAAATAGCACCAACTGTCCTAACAGTACACGTACTAAGAGATGTTTGATGTATGTGCATTCTTTACCATCAATGTGAAGGATTCTAGATGCAATGGGTATTATACATTGTAGGAAAGTAGATGAGGATCATTGTAAAGTGATTTTGACCAACCGTCTTCACTCCTGCTGAAATATGGAGTAGAAGCGATGTAGGTAATTCTAAATTACGTTTATACTTACACGTAAGAAACAAGAGGCCCAAAGGGCCTGTATCGCTCACCTGTTTCTTTTGTTACATGAAACTGACATTTAGGTAACTTCAGACCAAATTTGGTAACTAGAACACAAGCCATTTTAACAACACTTAAACGGTTCTTAAGATATTGTTGTTTGACATTTGAAAATTGTAACTTTAAAGCTTTTAACACACGTTGATCTTTGACTCCGGCTACCACTTAACATTGACCTTTGATCTCGTTACTGTAATAACGATTCATACAGCTGGTCTACATAACATACCCAAGTATAATGACTCTAGAACAAATGGTTCTCAAGATATTGTTGTTTGAAATTATTCACATATTTGACCCATATTACCTTGAAAGTAGGTAAAGGTCATTTTAATGAGGAGCATTCCGTCCCCGGTACCTACGGGACAAATGTCATGACCCTGGGCCTTTTGGAACTTAAAAAGAAGATTTGTAAGCTTTTAACCCATGTTGACCTTTGACCCCTGACTAGCACTTAAAGTTGACCTTTGACCTCATTACTGTAATTAGGAAACAGATATGCACTGCTGGTGTACATATCATATCCAAGCATCATGATTCTAGTCCTTATGGTCCTTTCAATATTGTTGTTTGAATGTTTTAACATATTTGACCCCTGTGACCTTGAAAGTAGATCAAGGCCATTTTAATGAGGAAACTTTATAGCACTCCATCCCTACCTACCTACTGGTCAAATATCGTGACCCTAGGTCCTTTAGTTCTTCAGAAGAAGTCGTTCACAAGAAAAAGTTGACGGACGGACGATGGACGACGGACGCCGGAGTACGGCATAAGCTCACATGGCACTTCGGGGCCATGTGAGCTAAAAATGAAAAATGGTATTTTGTTAACTGTAACTAAGATGACTTCTTAGCAATCTCCATATCACTGCCAACAGCTTTTACTAAATCATTTCCGAAAAACAATATTCATACCAATAAATTATCAATACTTCCCTTCATATACCAATACTTGACTAAGAAAATACAACTGTTTTGAAAATTACCTTATCGCAATGTTTAAGGGAGATAATGTAAAGTATAGGGTCATGATTACGCTATAAAATATGCAAAGTATATTTCACCATAAGCTAGGTGTATGCATTAACTTCCAAATAAAACAAACAAACGTACGAAAATATAAATTCCTATTTCACCGGAATTTTGGTACATGTATATGCATTAACTGCGGAATGACATCTAAAACATTGCAATACGTGCATATCCAAACTCACGTTATTGTCACGAAAATACCTATCTCTGTACTCTTATTCAGAAATATAAATATTCATCGAGGTTGGTACAGTCATAAGTAGCTAATAGGCACAGTAAGATCTTAAAAAAATACTTGAAACAATTTTCGGTCCGGGCAATGTCTCATGCAAACGATTTCAAATACAATATATTTGTTTTTATAGAAGGTGTCATATTAAGCCGTTTGGCAAGTCACTCATGTTAAAATATGCATGTCACGCGCATGATTCTTGAACACAACACTCAACCACTTTAAAAATTCTGTAATTCAAGTGCACCCTTTTAATCACTCAGAAAGTTGTTAGAAAGATTCACATCAAAACCACTTCCTGGTAATATTACTCAAAATATCAAAAAACGCCCGCTTTCCTGAAATCATGACCATCCTTCTTATGCTTATTAAATCAAGCACCCCACGCAATCTATAAACTTTTAGTGAATTCATTTTTATACCATATATGGCTACCCACCTAAAACACCATGTGAAGCCAAACTTATTTCTATGTATTATAAAAATACTACCTTGGTGTACATAAATATCAATATTAGTATAAACCATCTACCTTGGTGTACATAAATATCAATATTAGTATCAACCATCTACCTTGGTGTACATAAATATCAATATTAGTATAAACCACCTTGGTGTACATAAATATCAATATTAGTATCAACCATCTACCTTGGTGTACATAAATATCAATATTAGTATAAAC
>JAUMHH010006238.1:0-11324 GCA_032359455.1 Chlamys rubida
CCAACATGTGTTGTTACCATTTTTCAACGATTCGTGTAAGCCAACATGTAGTGTTACTATTTGTCAACACCTCGTGTAAGCCAACATGTGTTGTTACTATTTGTCAACGATTCGTGTAAGCCAACATGTGTTGTTACCATTTTTCAACGATTCGTGTAAGCCAACATGTAGTGTTACTATTTGTCAACACCTCGTGTAAGCCAACATGTGTTGTTACTATTTGTCAACGATTCGTGTAAGCCAACATGTGTTGTTACCATTTTTCAACGATTCGTGTAAGCCAACATGTAGTGTTACTATTTGTCAACACCTCGTGTGAGCCAACATGTGTTGTTACTATTTGTCAACACCTCGTGTAAGCCAACATGTGTTGTTACCATTTGTCAACACCTCGTGTGAGCCAACATGTGTTGTTACTATTTGTCAACACATCGTGTAAGCCAGCATGTGTTGTTAACATTTATCAGTGTGAACAAAATTGTTTTATTACGATTTGTTGCAATTTATTTGAGCCAGTATACCAGAATTGTCTTGCCCACCACACTTTTTAAAAAAAATTATAACTGAATTATATTTACAATTATTTATCGATTGTTGATGCGTTAAGACTTGTTGAACATGTTTGGGTCATGAACCCAAAGTTGCCTAGCTCACACCTTCAAACCTGTACACTATTCCACAAGCGATTAGAAAATAGTCCTCCTCTGTCTGTCTGTGGAGTGACACAAAGGGTACAATTAATGTAACAAATGAAGGCGAATATTTTCTTGTATAGTCTTACAGTACGAATGTAATATTTCTAACTCTACACTACATG
Source organism: Chlamys rubida (assembly GCA_032359455.1). NCBI lineage: Eukaryota > Metazoa > Mollusca > Bivalvia > Pectinida > Pectinidae > Chlamys > Chlamys rubida. The sequence continues at coordinate 818 of JAUMHH010006238.1, forward strand.
ACCTGCCGTAGAAGGATTACACCAATAAGCATGTGAATCGAAAAGTTTCTTCTCTCCCGCCCCCTCCAAATTCAATCAAATTAAAAGAAACAAGGGAAATAAATATCTGAAAATAGTAATGGGATTTTTAAGGTAGTCCTGATTTCATGAAAAATAAACCACTGGCTGTCGCAGATCACGTGTGTGGTTATGAGCCAACCACGGTCCTGGTTATAGCTACAGAAACACAATTTAGAAATATAGAATTATGACGTCATGAATGACGTTGATCTGGTCACTTAATCACATGTTATGTCCATCCCTTTCAAATTCAATATATTTGTGCATATGATCTAAGCGTCATCCTCCCCAGCACACATTTTTACTTTGTTTGCAGTTTCAATAATTATAAAAATATCGCAGATTTAAATTTATTAACTATTAAACTTCTATACGATCAAGTCCAGCAGATAAATAACCCAGCAAATAACTCATGCTTAAAACACCTTCAAAATGCACCCAGCCGTAAATACGACACAGTCATTGATTGTAATCAAATGTCCCTGTAAGTCAGGTGCAGGTGACATATGTCTTTTTTCTTCTTTCACATCGCTATGTAAGAAAGTTTTTAATAAGCTTGGTTGATGAACAGTTTTAATATTTGCTATTAAAGATATAAATATTTGAAAGAGTCATTAAGGTAAACCCTGTTTTGACATTCGGATTGTCACTCAATAACGGAAAATATTCCTCGTGTTGGCGTTTAAATTGTTTCTACACTATTAGGCCCCTGTAATGAATGAGAAACAAACACGGTAAATTGTCGCTGTAATTATATTAGCCAACTTTTAATTCTACTTCAAATAGAGGCTTACCGAACACATGGCCATGACTGTCTCTCTAAATTACTATAAACTCTAGTAAGATTGACATATGAGGACAGTGACAATTTTGTGGGTATAACTTACTGTAATAAAATTACTGCTGCCATTATTGGCTTTGGAAATTAATATCCTTTCACATAGTATGTCCTTTTCTGTAAACAAATTTTGTGAAAAAGAAAAACCATCCCTGTCTCTTTGGCTATTGACTCGGTAAACAATGTACAAATAGGAAGGCCGTTAACCTGTTAACAACCAACTCAGTTTTTCAGTATAGTTCAAAATAATGTAGAATAAATCTCTTGTGAAATTCCAATGTTCATGTATGCATCTGTGTTTGAAATTAGAGATCGTATCCCAAGATCTCCTTCCTTTCAATGTTCCGTTAGAGTGAGAAGGACGGACATTCTATTTTTCAGTGATCTTCTCAAGTCAATATGGATTAAACAACCCATATCAGAGGTTAAGAGATACATACGACATGTGGACTGATGGCAATGGTATCGCGTGTGTCCGTCAGCCGCAATCCAGAACCATTGAAGTATATATAACAATCTGGAAATAAACTTATAACAGTTTCGCCAGATTTCACAATATCTATTGTGGGCATCACCGGGCAATATTTGTAGGCATCACTGGGCAATACGTATACTTGTGTACATCACTGGGTGGGTTTTTGGGTGTGTGGCTATCACTGGACACTACTCTTGTGGGTATCGGCGATACATGTCGGCCCAAATTAAATGGGCAATACCTTTCGGCATCAACTGGCAATAGGTTTTGGCGTCATTGAACCATAGTCGTAGGAATCTCTGGGCAAATACTTTGGCATCACTATACAGTGCTTGTACTTGTGGGCATCAATGGGCAATACCTATTGGCGACACTGAGCAATACTTGCGGGCATCAATGGGCACTACTTATTGGTGACACTGGGCAAGACTTGCGGGCATCACTTGGCGGTATTTGTGCTAATGACGACCGTACTTCATGTATCACAGGGACGCAAATAAGCAGTAAAATGTAGAAAATTCCAACTTAAGTTATTTTTTTTTTACTTTTATTGAAATTTTTAGATTGACAATTCACGTGATGCGGCTGTGGAAGTTTAAATATGTTAATATCTGTTTTTTAGCATGTTTTTCTTATTTTTTTAATGCACCCTTTGTCTTAGGATTATCCCCCTTTGTTTTTCTGTACTAGTAGGTAAATCAAGGTGAACCTGGTGTTAGAGTTAGTTAATTGTTGTCTACCTTTGATAAGACTGTAACATGCAGACCGTCATTGTTAATGAGTGTACCGTTTTATAGTTAATTAACGTGTCCAATTTAAAGATACGACTTCAATTTGCTTTGTGCGCATAAAAGTGATAAATGAGGTCGTGGTAATTTATATTACATTTTCTTTGCAATTTCCACATAAAAATATATTTTTCAACGCGCGTTGTACAGAACAAAAATCATTCTTCAGGTATGCTTAGACCACGTGATCACTTTATATTTTCGACCTGTGGTCAGATTATTTATGTACAAATCAACGACTCGACAAATAGAAATCAGTTATCACCTACACAGATGAATACACGTGGCATTAGTGAGAAATTTAAGTCAAATTAACATCGAGAAAATTTCGCCTTCAGGGACAGGAGACGGATTACTTAGTAACAACGGCTGTGTACTGACTTAGACACAATTAACGCCTGACAAAACTTTGACGGCCGACGGACAGATAGCAATACAACGCCAAACAAACTTGTGACGTCAACAAACGGATAGCATGGATCTGTGACGGACAATGGACGGATATCATGGATCTGTGACGGACAATGGACGGATTGCCTGGATCTGTGACGGACAATGGACGGATTGCCTGGATCTGTGACGGACAATAGACGGATAACATACATGTACATAGAAACAACGACTGACAAAACTTAGACACGTGAATAAATATATTGAAGGAGTAGAATGGCTTTTAGTTATGCATTATTTACTTTTAATTAGATATCCTTATTCCAGTAATAGACAAAATGTATTTAAATTTGTGGGTTTTTTTTTAATGTAAAGCGCAAGCAATTATGTAATACATTCGAAGCATACTATCTTGTACCATGTGGACAAACGTTATCACAGTCAGTCTGAAACTCTTTAATGCGAGTTATGATATAAATTCCATTAGTTGTTTATAGAAACAAAACTTAAACATAACATGAAGGACGCCTTTAAAATTTAAAACATAGCATTTAAATCCAATCCATGTCATACCTGAGTGTGTACTCAGGTTTGTGACACAGGTATGCGTCATGTGCAGGTGTTCCAGGTAAGTTATGATTTTATGTTCAGAAAATTAAAAATTAACGCCGAGTAACAATAACAACAATGAAGCTGACGGTCAGCGTTTTGCGAGCAAACTGCCTCGAGTGAGGGAACACGCGTGCATGTGTAAATCTGACCGTTTCCACGCTCATCTATATAATATTTCTCCTCATACAGTCATCGCTCTAAGACAAACACAAGTCTGTCATCTGAGGGTAAGACATGTCTGTATCTCTCTTAGGATAAGACATGTCTGTGGTCTCTCTTAGGATAAGACATGTATGTGGTCTCTCTGAGGGTAAGACATGTATGTGGTCTCTCTGAGGGTAAGACATGTCTGTATCTCTCTTAGGATAAGACATGTATGTGGTCTCTCTGAGGGTAAGACATGTCTGTATCTCTCTGAGGATAAGACATATCTGTGGTTTCTCTGAGGATAAGACATGTATGCCATCTCTCTGAGAATAAGACATGTACGCCATCTCTCTGAGGATACTATATATATGTGTCTCTCTGAGGATAAAACATGTCTGCCATCTCTCTGAGAAAGACATGACTGTATCTCTCCGAGGATAGGACTTGTCTGTATCTTTCTTAGTCAAAGAAATATCTGTCATCGACGTCACGCGCCATTCCTATACCAACTCATCTGTATTTTTGAAATTACAGTCAAACTTCGATGTTTCGAACTTTGGGGAGACCATCCGGAAAATTCGAAACATCGGGAGTCTCGACTCATAAATATTTTACATCGAATATCAGGACTATGTATATAGGACAGCATATGTGATTTTTATGTCACGGTGACGAAACACTATCTTAGACATTTAATTATATTTTAACACACTGTAGTTTGCATTGTGATCTTAATATCGTGTAGAAGTTGTCATGAAACATAATTCGAGCGTAAGAAACAGCGATGATAACGAATACAACACGAAAATCTTGTAGATCTCACATGCGAAATAATTTGCTATACGCGTTTGATTTTCAACCTTTACTCGACTGTTAAGTTGACCAGACTTTAGATACGAGATCATCAGACCGATAGCATGTTATCGTTACAAATAACTACCGATGCCAACGAGAGGAGGAAAAATAACTTCCGAATCGCCTTGACTATCTCAAATTAGCTCAAATTGAATTTCTCGTGAGGACAGCGTCGGGTTATCCAAACACACGGCTACTCCCCCCGGGCTTCAGTGACAGATTCTGTAACCGTATCGTTTCTCTAGTTTGCTTCACTGGTCTTCTGAAATAAAGTCTTCCGATTTTTAAATTTCTTTCTGTCAGATTTTACTAAAAGCTTGTAATCTTACACTTTGTTGTCGTAGCTGATTTGCCTCTGGGCTTGCTGTTTTTCTGTCGGCTATCTAAAGTAGCATCTTCGAAGACATTCACAGAATGATTAGATTACAAGTCAGGAACCCTGCGCGAGACCTTGAGAATGTAAGAATGCTCATTCTTTCAAGCTATTTAAATGCTATCTTATCGAGTTGCATACATCCCTACCGATGACACCAGTTTTATAATGTTTAAGAGTATTTAATTAATTATCAGGAGCCTGGATGTTTTTGGAATATCCGGTCTATATAGAAAGATGATAGTCCTAATTTATACTATGCACAAGTATGTATACTACAAATAGACACCGCTTATTAACAACAGGCTATTCATAAATCAGAAATCTTGCTATCGAACGTTTTACATAAGATTACAGGACCGAGTCGGATATAAGATATTTTCTGACTTAGAAGTCAAACAGAGCTGTTTTCCTTTTAAGATAACGCTATACATTAAATTTCAAAACAAAACAAATTAAATGTGTATATCAGCGAACTTAACAAATAGTGTAGGTTTTTTTATTCAATCATCATCATCATCATCATCATCATCATCATCATCATCTCACAACAATGAGTTATTTGTACTAACTATGTCCAACTATCAACCTTCAGCCAATCTCATAACAACCAGTTAATTCTAAGTTGAAACTAATTGTAATATCTGTTAAATCTATTCCCAACCGATGAGGCCAATTAGTTTAATTTCAAAAGCACTGACCCTCATCAACAAGGTAATATTGATCAGAATAGACATCATTTAATTAAATAACAGATCATGTGTTCTGCTACGGTATTGTGTCTATGATATGTTACAAACAGTAACGGATAGAAAGATAAGATAGGTATAAACTCGCTCTATAAAAGTCTGGCAGAGTCCGCACACGTGCACATTAGAAATTGCTCCCTTACTTTGACAAACACCGGCCTGAATCTACTTGTTACCAAGTTATGTAAGCATCCCTAACTCTTATCATATTTATAAGTTATTATTTTAACAGAGAAACATACTCGAGAAAAGTTTGAATGGTGATAAGATTCTATTGATGTTCTATCGAAAAGGCATCCCACGGATCTAGCGTTTGAAGTGTACAGTTGTCCAGCTGTGTTCCGAACGTGTCGCTTGTGTCAAAAACAATAAACAAATACTTACATCATTGCAAAACAACATTCATAACCGAGTGTATTTGATTATTTGTGGAGATTTGGCAGGACACTGTTAACATATGGTCGAGACGGCATATCGAGTGTGTAATAAGGGGCATGGCGAGGGGGGTGTGCACTGTGAGATCCGGGCATATCGAGTGTGTAATAAGGGTCGTGGCGAGGGGGGTTTGCACTGTGAGATCACTTTAAGCTGTTTTTAAACCTAGATTGATGCATGCTTGCTTTTTTAATATGAATTATGTTAACTAAATCAAAAATATTTTGGCTGACACCTTATGACAATAAATCGTACTGTTTCCTGTTTGCCCTTTTTCTTATGAAGAAAACACCATGTTGTTTGCCCCCTCTTTTATGATGAAATGTCAGGTTGTTTGCGCTCTCTTAATGACGATACATATCGGTTGTGTTGTTTGCCCTCCTTTGACGATACATCATTTTGTTTTCCTTTTGTGAACACATGTGCATCATGCTGTTTAATTTGCCCTAATATACCGGACGGTCCATTTGAGTTCCAGTTGTACATGCACGGTTATTATATGTTTTAAAATATTTTTTTTATTAAACAGTTTTTAAATGACAAACTCGTCGTTGATTGAAAAAAATATATGAACGACAATATCTCATCAGCTATTGACCGCATTTAGTTTTGCTGTTCATACATTTTCTTTCTAATTTCACCTTAAAGTTCGTAATTCGAGTTTAGAACATCGTCCTGGATGTTGAGGAATAGGGTATGTGTTCTTCTTTTTTTCTGGCACTTTCTCTTTTGTTATCTGAATGACAACACTTCGCTTTCACACGTTCAGACGACAATAGCCCGGAATCTATCTGATGTACAGCTGACGTAGTGTACGGGGTTACTGAGGATGTGCCTCTGTCTGATGTACAGCTGACGTAGTGTACGGGGTTACTGAGGATGTGCCTCTGTCTGATCTACAGCTGACGTAGTGTACGGGGTTTCTGAGGATGTACCTCTGTCTGATATAGTTGCACGTGCATTGGTTTAGCAATTCAATTGGCAACAAGAAATACTTGGAGTTGATTTTTTTTAAATTGAATTATTAAAACCTTTAAGTGCACACGAACCAATCAGGATGAATTGTTTTCAATGACAATCAAAACGTCCCAAACTTACCTGTGCTTTTAAACAATTCACATTATGATTACTATTTTCTTTTTAAATGAAGGGAAATGTGTATATCTCATTTATATCGAAAGTAGGAAATCAGCATCCGTACACATCTCAATTTTATTATAAATAGTGTATACTCCCAATACACAGACAGCTAATAAGGGAAATAACTCTAGAGTCATATTCATCGAACAGATGACAGAAGCAGTCTTTTCTAAAAATACGTACATATAATAATATACGGACGGTAATAAAATAGAAGTATGTGATAACGACCATGTGTGTAATTTGTATATAGAATTATATATGTTGAGCTGTTATAAGCGCTAAAGATTATTGAACTCAGCACTAAGCTGATGACAATAAAGCTTAACAGCTCCTTTAATACCGGATCCTTTTTGACGGATTAAAAAGATTTCCTTCTCTTAATTTGGAAGAGTGGTTAAATAAAAAATCCGTGACAGATTTTATATATAATTGAAACGATATCGATAGCACATGCCTTTACACACAAAACGGATACAGTGTACCGATTTTAGGCATCTTCAAAAAGAGAGAAGATTTGTATATAATTTACAGAAAATGAGTAAAAGCCCTTTAGGGTGCTGGGAGATATCAATTAGCATATCTGACTTTAAAGATGAACGGAAATTTGGTGTTTGCAAACATTGCTTTAATGCCTTTTTGATTTTTTTTGTAGATAATGAATGAGTATACATACGCCTTCATGGAGTAAAGTGATACACGTTTTTGCGCATTATGAAGAATTGGGGGTTTCTGTCTGTAGAAAATGAGTACACATATGCACCTTTCAGAAGAATAGAGACATGTGTGCTATCATTGAGAATGGAGGTTTTCTGTGTGTATAAAATTAGTATATGCGCCTTTAGAGAAAATGAAGGTTTTGTGTGAAGCGTATATGCGCCTTTAAGGATAATATCTGTGCTAGTTTATGCGCCTTTACGGAGAATGGATATGTGTGCGCCTTTAATGAGAACGGGGGCTTTGTGTTTGCTATAACTCATTCAGATAAGGAGGAGAAGTGCCTTTAAAGAGATTTGAAGTATCCTTTACAATGTGTGTTTGTCGATATACACGTACAGGGACCAAACCCAGAATTAGATCCGATCTCGCGTACTTTGATGCATGTACATAGACATGCACGTGAGATAGCGCAGTCTGATTGGCTTACAGTTATTGGACAGATAAGGCGATTAGCTTACCGCCATGGACTGTTTACGGCACGTGCATAACATATATTTGGACAAGTTATGCTCGTTGACTGGTTTTATAAAGTAAGAATGGATAACCTAAGCGACCCCAATAAATTAAGGACAAAAACATCAAACCTGCCATTAGTTACGACTTCCGCAGTGAAACCGTAAGCTATATATTCACATGTGGCAATACAAAATCGCTCGAGCCATTTCTGTTTTTCTCATTATCGCATGTCCAGAATTTTTTCAGTCGTTTATTGTAAACTGTTACCAAGCACTATTTTGAGTTGTAAATGACATGTTTTAAATGTTTTTGGTTATTTACAAATATTTTATAGAAACCTGAAGTGGCCCCACGTGAAATGCGTGCTAGGATACCTAAGTTCGACAAGGTTATGCATACGTTATACCGGAAACACTTTTATTGTGTCACTAAATCAATTAGTTAATATCTCGCGTCTTCAAGATGTTTTAATTTTGTTTGTAAAAGAAAAACCAACCAGGCGATATAACAGGTCCGGAAAGATAATCAGTGGCTGATCATGCATATCATCTATTACCAGGTTCTGATAAACTTCATTAATTGTGCTTGTGCAACTTCTGGCTTCGTAGCAGTAAGCGTGAAGGAATGAGTTTTAACTCTAGTCTAAACATGTCAATCAAGAGACCATGTTTCCGAGCTTCTGAGAATGCTAGGTCCACATAGAACACACCCCTTCAGACTACAGAGACTGGGTTTGTTTAAGTAATTATGTAGAAAAAACGTACGATAAATATTGTCTGTGTGCCCCCTGAGAACGCCGCGGACTTATCTCTAGTAATTGGGAGGAAATATACGACAGTCTGCACCTGATACAACGAGTTTTGCGGACCGTTTTCGATAGACCTCACCGTCATCCGCTCCGCTCGTTAGTAAACGAGTTCTCCATCCGTCACTCTTCAACTGGTTATGGGAGGTAATTAAATGAAAGGAGAATACTCGTTGGTGTGGTAGAATCCGTCAGCGCTGTTTTAAACACACACCTGCTCTAAACTTTCTTTTAAATGCAATTGAAAGTGCTTAAATTTTACAGAATTCCAATAGATTCAGCAATAAATCATTCAAGTGAGCCTGTGTTACTTCAATCGAAAAATATCAGAGATGTTTTTTCTCTTTACATGGCTCGTAAAATGAGATGATATTGTATGCTTCATCTAAGGTACACGTATGCAGTTAGTAGCAGATCTGCTGTGGAAAATGTAGATTTTCTCATTATTGTAGATAATGACTGGATATGCACACTTCCACGCAGGCGGCCGAGGTTCGATTCCCGAAGTCGTCGTACGCATGGAATATTCAGAGAAAATGTTTTTCTCCTGCCCACACAACTCCAACAACATATAGGTGGAACATGAAATGGTCTGAGATGGGTGTTGCGGTATCTGTGCTGTAGCGTTCAAGTGAGGTGATGCTGTAAAAGATGCCGTTAGAAACACGGTCCCACTACAAACAGAACAAAATACATCTCCAGCACACATGAAGGCATACACTCATAGGGAGATATTAGCCAGGTGGCATAGGACTAGTATTTAGTTAACGCCTGATACGGCAGCTCCTGCAAATTCCTCAAAATTGTATTGGTCAATGTATTATTTAATGTATAAGTTAATTGAATTGATTGTATAGGTTGTATATCTAGGTACTGTAAAGCGCTTTAGAATTTCTTTTTCTAGCTAGATAAGGCGATATATCAAATGTTGTATAATTATTTATATAATACTAAAACACATTGTCAAGTCAACGAGACAGATAATAAGTTCGAGGCAGTGGAAGTGTGTGGTTTACTCTCGCTTGTATTACAATCTACAATATACCATCATGGCTATTCGTCAGTATATGATGACGTACGCGGTTTTCTTACATCTATTCTATCTTACATCCGGGCAGAGCTATTGGTACCAGTATCCGGTCCCCGTGTATTCTATAGGATCAATTAGTGTTGATGGAGTACTTACTGTTCATGAACATGAAACGTCGATTTGGCAATACTTTATATGTTTAGTGTTGTACTATGTGAACATTTCAAACAATCTGTAGCGCGCGTCCGTCTGGAGTTCTGAGGGTCCCGGGTTCGAATCACTGTCTTGCCGTGCATTTTACGTTACGTTAACATCATGTGGTGTTCATCAACGATACTGTGAACAATTATCGTCGGGAATATCTGTTCACTAAAGATCAATAACTCTTATTATTAATATTAAGCGTTCTAATGCTGTACCTATGTAAACAAATGGACTTCTGCCTGCTTTTGTTCATTTGTGATTTTGTTAAAGGGCCAATACACTTAAAAACTAATATGTCCTAAACCTTTACTTTCCTTAACGACGTCTGTTGCTAGGCAAACAGTTCATGTCTGTGACTAGAAGCTAAAATGTCAAAAATACCCATAAAACACAGCAAGGATAATTTCGGATAATTTTCGAACCACGACCT
>JAUMHH010006249.1:0-11323 GCA_032359455.1 Chlamys rubida
GTACATGATTAATGTAATTGTATGCGACATTTCTAGCATAACTGTATACCACAACTTTATCATGAATGAAAATAAAAATAATTTTCAAAAACAAATTCTAATGTTATGTATTTCACCGAATGCAAATGTAAACCGGTGAGTAGAGTACTCGACACATCAATATACCAATACATTACCTGCACCATGAAGGATCCCTGTCCAACTGTACTGTAGGTTTTGGTATATACAGTGAATTCCCCTTAATTGTATTTTGGATGTCACTGTAGGACAAATGTACCAAGACAATTCCGTTGATGGAGTGGCTCAGTTGGTAAGAGCGATAGTATATCAATCTGTGGTCTTGGGTTGGAATCCTCGTCTTGGTCAACTGATCTCTTTTCAAACAGGACAGTGGGATTTTTTCATTTTTTTTTTAATTTATTTTATCTTTATTTTTTGTTTAAGTCCCTCAAGGTACTTTTTACAGAAACAGCGTTATAAAATTATAGACATGTCGGCAACGTCGGTTTTCAGTGCTTAGTTACTGTTTTTGACAGTGGTACGAGGTTCCTTAAGGAAGAGTTTAATTGTCATCAGATGGCTGGCTAATCAAATCGCATGTAGTCCGTGGTCGTTCTATCAACAATTCTTATTATAGCTATTTCTCATAAAGTACTGGATGGATCATTCCAACATTTATTATATAGGTTCCCCTTTGTCCTTAATTGTGCACGTTTACTTTTCAAAGTGATGGAATAAACGATATGGCCGAGAGGCAGCCATCTTGGATATTGAGAGTCAAGTGTGTTATTGCTTTTTCGCAGAAAATGTTAAAGGAATCTCTCTCAAATTTGATATGTAGATTCCCCTTGGTCCTTTGTTGCGCATGTTCACTTTTGAGACTGATAAAAAAAATGGCTGCCATTTTGGATTTTAAAGTTAAAGTTTGTTATCGCTATTTCTCAAAAAGTGACAGATCTTTTTTCAAATTTCATATGAAAATTCCCTTGGTCCCTAGTTATTGTTATTGATACATGTATTTCTCAAAAGATTCTTGACAGATCCTTTCATATTGAGACTGATCGAAAAAATAACATGGCCAACAGGCAACCTTCTTTGACTTAGTGCATTCAAGTTTGTTATCGCTATTTCTAAAAAATAGATACATATGTTACATACATTCTCCAATTTCATATAAAGGTTCCCCTTGGTTTATAATTGTGCATGTACTATTTTGAGACTGATCGCAAGATGGCCGCAGGAGGTCATCTTGGACTTTGTTAAGTACTAAACAGACATTTCTCATATTGCAATGATCTGTTCTTTTTCTTTCACATTAAGTTCCGCACTAGTAAATATATGAAACGACACAAATAACTTTGAAGGCTGTCTTTTATCCACAGCAGTATGAAGTTTAGATCAAAATTTACTCGAAGGTGCCTTTACGGTTTACATGACTCGATCAAACACATAAGAGAACAGAAGAGAAAAGATCGAACTGACATAGACCTTATGAAAATAGTACGATGTTGGGCGCTAAGATCCCTCTGGGATAACATGTTTTCCCCCACGAAATTATACAACATTCAACAATTGTTCGCATGCTATCAGAACACAGACTAATTCGGAAAAATTAATACATTAAACTGATGATATTATAGCTTTGATATAAAAATAAAAATTTAGCAATATTTAAATATCTGAATTAATTTGAAATCGAATTTTGTGGAGAGTGTTTTCCTGAATAGCGAATACAATACATTTGTTTTCTTCCAAAGATAACGATTCATAGCCATATAATACTAAGTTGATAATTATATGATACGAAAGAGTTTCAATGTAGAGTTGTGTGATGGCCGTGTGTAAAGGAACATCCTAGTAGGTCAACATTAGTGTTTCAAATTTTACCGCATGCACAAAGATGAGATCGACTAATTCTTTTAGATACTAAATGGAGTGTTTGAAGGTTTTCAATTGTTTTCAAAATAGTTGACAGATTTGTTATAGTTTCGGAAAGAAAGGTACATGTGTATACATGTGCAAAGTGTGATCAGTTGTTTCTCCCACCACTTGTACTGTGTATGGGAGATAAGTATGTCCCATGCAGAACACTTGCTTGGGATTAATATAATCTCTTCTTAGGGGTGAGAAAATGGGTTCTAAACCCGAGGGGAAGATTTTTAAGTTCCTCTGTTACTAAATCGATTAAGAGTGTATCACAGGAGTGAATCATCTAGTCACTTGCCACTAATTCGGCTAGATGTATGTCACAGGGGTGAACCAGCTAATCCCCTGTTACTGACTCGGCTAGGGGTGTTTAACAGGCGTTTACCAGCTTTTTCCTTGTTACTGACTCGGCTAAAAGTATTTAAGGGGGGAACCAGCTATTTCCTTGTTACTCGACTAAGGGTGTATCACAGAGGTAAACAAGCTATTCCCCTGTTACTAACTCGAAAAAAGGTGTGTCATACTGGTGAATTAGCTATTCCCCCTTGTTGACTTGGGTATAACTATATCACAGGGGGGAACTCGCTATCCCCCTGTTACTGACTCGACTAGAGGTGTATCACAGGAGTGAACCAGCTATGCCCCTGTTAGTAACTCGACTTAAGGTGTTTCATAGTTATTGAATCAGCTATTCCCCTGTTCGTGATTCGGCTTGAGGTATATCTAGGGGGTGACTGTTACTGACTGGATAGGAAGTATCTCTAGGGGTTAAGCCAGCTATTCTCCTGTTACTGACTCGCTAGAAGTATATCTAAGGGGTGATCCACCTATGCCCCTGTTGCTAACTCGACATAAGGTTTACCACAGAGGGGAACCTGCAGTGCCCCTGTAACTGACTCACAGTGGTTAACTGTTTAAGTGGCTTGATACTTACACATCTAGAGAATGTCACAGCGATACTGTCACTTTTAATAACTCGACTAGGGGTATCACAGCGGTTGATTAATTAGTCACTTGTTACTGACTCGATCAGAGGTATGTCATAATTGTGATCATCTGGTCACTTGTTACTGACTTGGTTAGAGGGAAACACAACACGCCGTAAACTATTCGGTTGTTTCAGGTAAAGGAAATCTGGTGAAACGCTGGGCCGATACTTTCCTTTTAAAATTGAAGAGGAGCATTACCCGACACCAGAACAAGTCAACAAAGCCGTTACGGTGCCGTACGAATCTTTTGGTGTATATCAAAGGATCAAACAAGTCTATCTTCATCATCCACATGGTGATGCGTACAGAGCCTTCGATTTCCTCATGACATAGTTCAGGGTACAGAAAAATTTACCCCTGGAATTTTGAGCATGTGAAGCATCTAGTTGCTTGGTCCACACACGGCCATACGCCGTTTTTCGTACATAGCTAAATCAGTAGAGTACTGAGCCATATTAATCGCTAGTCCCAGATCACAATTCGCTCTGAAAAGCGACTTTAAAAGGTGTCCACGAACCAAACCTAAAATGTCACTAAACGTATATTTTACGGTGTCTGTAGTCTCAGAAATTATACGCTAGTTTCTGTAAAGGGGCAGTACTTAACTTCGCTTCAGCAGTTTTAACCATATACATACGGTATATAATAAGTCCCCATGACTGTTTAATGCTATATATATTCGAAAACATCTAAGGATATTTTAATTCAATGATAATCTAACCACACACGTGCTAGATAGACTGTCTGTATGACTGGTGCATGTACAATGTAGTTTGTTTATCAGATATGATTGCCAGTGTATATATACAGTGGAAAGAGTCTTGATCATATGGTTTAAGCAACGCTCGTCTCATTTATAAAACGTTCCCACTTTAAAGGGAATCTTAATGATACATGTATAACAGGTCCTGATTGAACTGTACATAATGAATAGTGTCTGATCTGACAGGGGAATGTATCATACTCATTGGAATAAAGTTATATTAAAACTGTTGAAGACAGGTTTTAAAGTTTTTAGTTTTCTAATGAAAAATTTCACTGAACAGCACATTTTTAATCAAAATATCACACTCTTTTCATGTCAACGTCACGACAAAACTGGTGTCAAGGATAAAACTGTGTTTGTAGATGACGTCATTGTATAGTACCCGTTTTGGAGCGTAGTATTTGTCACATTTATTACCTTGATTCTCTCGACTCATCGGTTTCAAAATTTACAATATTTACAAACAATCCAATACAATACCACCACAACACTATACAAACAGTAAGGAGAGTGTAACCAATTGAGTTTATTGCTCTTTTCTTTACCGCTTTTATATATTTGGTCAAACGGACTAGTTCTACGCATACAGTCAATGGATATGCTGGCCATTAGCACATACTAACCGGTGTCTACGCGTACCCTATGCTATATCGACAGGTGTTTTGATGAGTCATTCAGATCTAATCTGTGAGTGGCACAGGTAGGTACATATGAACTTATTTATAGTACCTATGTTATCATGGAGCGATTTGCGTTATAGATTGTCTATCTAGTCTGATTAGTAGGAATGCACTTACCCTTTCATATTGCGTATCTAACTGTAAACACCAGTCTATAAATAGGTATTATGTAATATCAGCAGCACGTAAATTTGAATATTAAACACAGCTTTTAGATATCGCTGGATACAGTGTTTATGTACTGTATATTATAACTTTTAATGACTAATAAAAAATGGGTGCAAACACGAAAGAAAAACTAAAATTATAGCATAGCCAGAACAAACTTTGAGGAAGATATGTGAAACGGGAAGCTTTTCCTACATCCGTCTGGAAGTTTCCAATGAAACTAGGGAAATATGTAGGTCATCAACAGAGTTAAACACTTTACAATTACTTCCAACATCAATCAGGCTATAGTTACGAATATACCATTTTCTCGGTGTAGATTCATCTTCTCCGGTAGAGAGTGACGACTACGTAAATATTTTGTTAATGATGTACTGACACTTGGAACTAGCCTTAAGTAGCGAATCAAAGGTGGCATGTAGACACAACAGGAATAGGACGGTAGAAAGATAGTGATCATGAAAATAAAGTTGTCGCGTTTGTCGTTCAATTTGGTAATTAAGAGTAGTATCTCTTCTTGGTCGCGTCATTTTTTTAGTTTATATGTTTTATTTAGTCAACTCACCTAAGATAAAGGTATGTTAGGGGCCGCCAGTGTTGGGATGTCCAGGGCTCAGTGTTAGGGGCCGCCAGTGTTGGGATGTCTAGGGCTCAGTGTTAGGGGCCGCCAGTGTTGGGATGTCTAGGGCTCAGTGTTAGGGGCTGCCAGCGTTGGGAGGTCCACGGCTCAGTGTTAGGGGCTGCCAGCGTTGGAATGTCCAGGGCTCAGTGTTAGGGGTTGGGAAGCCAAAGGTTCAGCCTTACAAACAGTTTAGTGCCTTTGAAAGGTTATCATACACTATCCCTTGTTTATGATGATAGCGATATATTGTTGATATAGTAGTAGTTCAATATAATTTCTTTAAATGATTCCTTCATACATTCATAGTTTTAAATGCCGACATCCCTGATGCATATCACTAATCATGACCTTGTAAGTTATATACTTTTACCGATTATCCAAAACTTGGACGTTAAAGTACCAAGGTTTGAGGGGTTGAGCGTGGATAAGCAAGCCAAGCTATGACAATGTAATTGAATTTGAAATATTGGACGACATCTATGAGGAATATAGTTGTCATATGTTTTAACTTTAATTCTGTATAAACGTTTTTATCTCTTTATATGTATTAATTAGTCACATATTTAATATATTCTTCTTGTGACAATTAGATAATCACATAAAAAAAATCGACATATTCATGTGCTATATAAGTAGACACTACCTACTAATACATATAGATAAATCAGTAGACATCATTTCAATTTCACATTCAGCATTATTAGAACACAGTATAAAACGTCAGCAGGACCTTTTGTAGGAGTTTCATAGCTCGCTAACTAAATTATTTAAAAATCGAGTCATGTTCATAGAAATTGATTGCAAACATCAATGTATGACGTACATTTATTGATTCTCTAGCAAATACCCGATTCCCGGGAAACGAAACCGAAATTGGCATTTTTCCAATAACTAGTATCGATTTATTTCAATACGCTGACATAATACATGCTCGAAAACAAAGGTTTATATTGTGTAGGTATAAAAGCATATCTGGTAGGAATAGATCACAAAGGGCATATACATGTACATCCGTACATATACGTTGTAATGAAACTGTAATGTGTTCGATTCCTTAACCCTTTGAATGGAGAGCGGTAAGTACAATGTACTTATATATGAATAGTATTACCGTGTCATGAGAGTACATGTATTTCATATAGTACGCATTGAACCACTACATGTTTTGTATTTAGAATGACTGCGTGTATATGCTGTCTAGCCGATATTTAACGTATAGTCACTTACTGTCATACAAATTAAAGAATGAGCAAAATGCACCGTATTTTTTAACGACATCACCAGACAAAAATCCTCATGCCTTTAATTAAGTTAAACTTTCATTCAAATAAAGTTATGAGAATTGACAAAAAACGTATGTGTTCTTGGAACGGATGGCATTACAAATTGTACAAGACAAAAATATGGTCATTACTTCTAATTTCATTTAAATATTTATTCTATATAAAACCAATTTCTTAATCATGTTTAATATACTAAATCATATTGCTGATAGTAAACCCGAGAAAATGATATACTGTTCTAGTTAGTTTAACATAACACGATGCCTTTTTTGGTAAATATGATGTCACTAATTAGTCACTAAGTCTACTAAAAGACAAACTTAACTGTGTACATATCCCTATCAGTAAACATTGTGATTTTAATTATACACATACATGTATGCCTCTCTACATGTGTGTTGTTATTCTTAAACAATACACTCGATGTGTATTTATAGGCCAGTAAAATTTCCTCTGTAGACGTTTTCTGAAAACTGAATATATCTATATATCACTCCTGATGTAATAATGTATTTTTAACTTGATGTTTTACGTTAACTTCCTGTTTTAGATCAGTAAACAGAAGCGTCGTTATTCTTACACATTACACTCCATGTGTATTTATAGGCCAGTGCAAATTACCTCTGTGGACGTTTTCTGAAAACACAACATATCTATATATTACTACTTATGTAATGCTGTATTTATAACTGACTGGAAGTTTTGTCTGTACTTCCTACTTTAGATCAGTAAACAGAAAGCGCCATAGGGAGTAACACGCATACACCCTGAAGGTGAAGTGAAATAGCATGTTCTTTTTATGTTGTCGTTATATATATTTTCTATGGTTTATAAGTTGTAGATGTGTTATATTTATAATTATAATTGTTGTATGTTGTTTACGTATCTGCTCACACATATTTAATTATATCATTTTACGTATGCTTTATCGATACATACAACATATTGTAGAAATATATCAGATCATAAATAGTGTTCCTGATATTATTTATATATATATATCCAAACATTAAAAGTTAATAATCATACATAGTATGGCTCAAGGTTTATCAGACGCATTACATATTGAGGAAATCTTCAAAAAAGGGAGGAAGGTAAGAGAGAGGCACAGTCGTATCTTCCTGACAAAGAGTATCCCCGCTCTAGTCAGATAATTTACGAACCAATCAATTCAACCACTTGCTTCCGTTTTTTTAAATAATGTATTGGTATGCATCCTTGAATCAAAATATTCCTCCCCAACTGAGCACCTATATCCCACACTTACAGACGTTTTTTCTCGTGTCGTTTTTTCTTTAGATGATTAATGCGATGAGGTTCCAAAACCAAAACAGCCGCTTCATTGATATTTGACGACAGATAACATACCAAAGATAATGTTGTTAACACCCTTTCGTGAACTGTTGTGAAGGACACAATGGCTAAAGCTATGGAGCCATATTCTTCAGAAAGTGATAGCACTGAAGTGTTCTCCAGCTCGGAAGAAGATTATGATGAACGGATACAAGGTCACTCACCAGAGTTAGATAATACCATTGGAAGGATTCGTCTTTTAATTCGCGACAATTTGCTAGGAGAGGCAAATAAGCTGACTCTGGAAACCTATAATCGTCTAGAGCATTCCTATAAGTCAGAAAAAGATCGTGAATTTCTTGACTATCCTCTATATCTGCTACTTTGTGCTGAGTTGTTTAGAGAGGTCAGTACAAAAAATTTAAAGTAATGTCAAAATATATGCCTGAATAGTAAGATTAACTGATACAAGAGCCTATTATAAAACAATTAAAATTGTAGTATGTTAATCGATATATTCCTAAACTCTGAAATAGTCTCGTTTTGGTTAATGTTGTATAATAAAGTCAAGATTTAAAGCATGTTTAATTTCAACTTTTAAAGTCATCTAGTTTAAGTTTTATAACGTATGGTAGAATTAACTCTAGGGCTAGTTATATCTGTATATTGATGGGTTTTTTTCTTTTCTTTTTTTAAAGTCAAATCAACGTTATAATATTTCCAGAAATCAAAATTAAATAAGGGATGTGTAAATAATTAAAATCATGCTTAATCAATGATATAAACATGTAATTGGCAGTTTAATTTGTATGTCTTTCAGGTATCCAATCATGTAATGGCCCTGGAAACCTACTACACAGGTAATTATATGTGCTATAGATTCGCTATGTTCAAAGTGATATATCGAGTCGTATCGCGTTCAAACTGGTGGTAAGAGGGATACTATTTGTGTTGCTTCCTAACCACGTTAATTAGACATATCTTGCTTAGATCATATTGAATGGTATCATTTTTCAAAACCCTTACGTGGTGTTAAGTTGACTCTATTTTATATTTAAAACTATTACATTCTGTTTTCTACATAATATATTATATTGCACAGTTGTTACATGTATGAACTCTTTTCTAATAAATGAAACATTTAAAACATCTGCTTTAAACATTTCTTTACTTCCTCATATCGCAAAATAGTTGTATTTGCTATCTGGATCCAATTGCCATATAAAAATATGTTTGAGCATTTAGTATACTCCATATACATCATTACATTATCACTTTACATTCTCATAATTCCGAATTTCGATTTTCTTTTTCATTTTCAAGTTATTCTTCATCAACATGATGACGAGTTGGACTTTCAGGAGCACATACACATTGCAAACATCCTATGGAACGAAGTTTTCTCTTCAAATCTTCAAATTGAGGTACGGGTATAATATATAATTGTAAAGTAAAAATTAACAAGGAAGAAGGAAGAGCAAAAGCAAATAAAAAGAGAATCAAAACCATATAATTTAATATTGTCAAATAAAATTATTATAATGACTGAGTTACGATAAATAACAAAACTTGATGTTGACAATATCTTCACTTACATTATTTCTACAAGCATAGTACACTTGGATACATGACAATTGATCAAGACTATATAGGACCATATATTTAAATATCAATTAAATAAATTATAACTTTTTCATATGTTTTATATAATAGGTAATATATAGTAATTTGTTCATAGGATATATCAAAGCTCGCTAAGAAGCTACAGATTAAGGCAGACGTTCATCAACAGGCAACAGGAGGAGGAGAGTACAACCTAGCGTATATGTGTATCCATAGCGGGTTGCTTCTAACTTTCAAAACGTTACTGCAGAACCATAGGGCACCTCCATATCTCAAGGATGCAGTGATGAAATCAACCATAGCGTTATGGAGATGCCTTATATTCCTTGTAAGTACATTTAACGATTTTAAAACATTTGTACGCATATATTTATAACACCTTTTTATTCTAATTAGCATATTCCCCTCGCTAAATAAAGTAAATTGCCTTATCGAGTAATTGTTTATATTCATGTATTTTGAAAACACGGACTGTGATAAGTTGTTAAAACGTGTGTCCAATTCCTTTGTAAATATGTATTTGCAATACAATATGTTTAAATCAAACTAAATAAAGTAGATACTCTGGATAATCAAATAAATAAAATAGTTTCATTTGAATTTTATCCATTTCATTTAAATACATATATTTATGTGATTATGAAAACATGCATCTTCTCATAACCATTTTCATTTTTTTTCAATTTTTATATATTTACATTTATTTCTTTCAAATTCATATATTTTATGTTAAAATATGTTAAAACAATTTCTTTTAAAGGGTGGTACGTCTGAAGTTATGGAGGAATGCAAAAGGGGTATGTATTATAATATTAATCCTGTATTTACATAAATATAACATTCATGTACATGCTAATAGAGGTATGTAATATCTCATACCGGTGACATATATTGTAGATCAATACAGATCTGATTAAATAATTGTTGACTCATTTGAATAGATATCGTGCATCTCTAGATTTTTTACACATAACAACACAGATGCAATGTGTATATTATATATCATAATCCTAAAACATATTCTTTTCTCCAAGAAAATAATGATTGATTACAGATTACAGGCAATTTAAAATATACTATTGTTTTGTTATTAGCCAAGAAAATGAATGAAATGTCGTTATTATTCAGTGGATAGAATCAATCCTGAGAATGTGGAACTGTTAGAGATATGGGCTCTGGCACTGAAAAAAGAGGGGATGCTCGATGAGGCGCTGAAGAAGACGGAATCAGCACTGGTGTTTGTTAAAGTAATTTGCCCGTTTATCAAAATATATCAGAAATATGTATATTCATCTCTTATATTAGCAAAACCAATAGAATTTGAAACATGAGTTGCAATAATACGTTACCGTTTGGGATTGAATAAGCATGTTACACAAAAAAAAATTAGAAGACAATATTTTCATAGATAATAAGTGACAGTCTTGGCATACATTACTACGTCTCGTTTTTATCAAATAGTGTCTGACACATGTTATGCTGGTTATTTGCAAGGACTCTTTGTTTCTCTTACCCTGGACAGATTTATCCTTACTTTTACTGGTGTGAGATTTCCTTGTCTCACCCTAGGGTTGAGACAAGCTACACGTGCTCTTTGCACGTTCTCCACAGTAAACCTGACGTCACTGATGTGACCCGGAAGAAGAACTACTTTTATGTGGTCACACACATACACAAGTTCGTCTGCTAATCTTGTCGTGTTTACATTTGACATCAAAGAAGACGGGATTGGTTTTAAAATGTTTAAAAATATGATGCGTGAACCGTCTGACGCATACATATAATATTAATTACGCTATCCACGTGTTCCTGTTTACAAACAATATGCTTCGTCTTACACTTGGACAGGAACAACAGGGTAAGAGAAAAATAATCATTCACCCCTTCGGTGATGAGATAGGGGGATCTCAACCCTCGGGGGGAAGATTCTTAAGTTGCCAAACACTCGGCAAAGCCTTGTGTTTGGCAAATTA
>JAUMHH010006260.1:0-11323 GCA_032359455.1 Chlamys rubida
ACTGTAGACCATAATTGACTCATCCAGATCAATGCATGGTAAAGTCTACTAAAGTTACATAGGGGTGAAAGGGTTAACGCGTTTTAGGTGTATAGTTCCAGTATTCATGTTACGACAGCTTTGCGAGGATGTATAACCCATACAAAGAATCCAATCAAACAAAAATACAAAAACGTGGAAACGCAGGTGAGCAAACCAGTATTATAATGATTGTTTATCCACTGACGCAAGATAATGTCGTTGGAAGGATAGTAGTTTAACATAAACATTTTAACACTTCAGTTAAAGTCCCTGGCATATTGCATATCCTCTGGTCGCATTGTGGAGCGAAACATATGACGGATTAATTTCTTACGGAGAATATATACAACATACTTCGATAAAATATCCTTTAAAAATTGGTCCGTGCATGCTATGCATTAATTATTCAAGTTTTGTTAGTACTTCCTTTATATAATGTTTTTCTATCTTTATCTTTTTGCGAAAGGTCACGTTACCCAGGGGACGTGGTCCATTCAATAAACAAAAAAAAATCATTTTGACTCTTATTTTATATACATACATGTATGCATGCTACAATGAAATCCGCTGATAATATTTCATACGTTTATTTCACACGAAGAAACATGTACATTTACTTGTGAATGACAGCTTATCTTCGATCATTAATGGACATGAATGGCTTGTTTGTTTGGTGTTTACCTCGCAACAGCCAGGGTTATATGAGGACGGGTGCTTCTAGGGAGACATCGCCAGAAATGGAAAGGAGATGAGAAAGAAGACAGGAAAGATAATATACAAAGAAGGTCCCAATTGTTGTAATAGGGACAGTAGATTAATGTTTGTCTATTCTATGTCCTCTTTAAATGTGTAAGGTAGCATACAACATTACCCGTAATACAAATCACAGGTATGCTTAAGGTAGCATACATCATTTAACACAAATTACTTTCACAGGTAAAATGTGTAAGGTAGCATAAAACCTTACCCGTAGTACAAATCACAGGTGTGATAAAGGCAGCATATAACTTTTAACACAAATTATAGGTATGATAAGTAAATTCGCATAGTTAACTCGTACATATCACAGGTAAAATGTGTAAGCTTATAATCTTAATAAGTTTAAATATGTTAGTGGCTCAAAAATAGTGTGACTGATTTTAGCGTTAGCGTATTTACAAAACACAAAAAAAATATTGTGACATACGTCATTCGACATTTGCCTAGGAGGTAACGGTTATACCCTTCCACGCCCTGCACTCCAACGTCCCGTTGTAAATCGTTAACCCGTGGATCGACCTTGGCCATTTAATTTCAATCGGGGTGGTAGCTGTACGCGGATATTCATATGAAGCTACATTTACCTGAACAAGTAGAACAAGAATGTAACTGGGGTCCTAATTTTTAATTTCACATGAAATCTCTTGTAAGAACACGTTACAAAAAAGAACACTGATACCATTTATTTTGGTTCATTTTATAACTTGTCACAAACTGCAAAGAGTGACATACTTTTTCTAAGTAATTGTAGATATTTTAGTCAATGTTGAACTAACTGATTTAAGACAAATATTTCTTCAAAACAGAAAACAGGTACAACCGGCAATAATGTTCCGAGGACTTATCTAATTCCGTGATACACCTGAATGTACACTACTCTAACGTTTGCCACAGTTTTACGTTGTTCGATCGATACTAATGCCCGAATTTTATGGAAACAGTTTATGAATATCACATATATGCATTTGCTCGGTATACTTAAACAGGTATTTAATCAATTATAGTATTAAATGGTCTCGGGAGACAAGCACTGGGTGATATTACCTGTCTCGGAACAAAGGGTATGGAGGAATAATATTTAGAGACAATCTCTCGGGTCATATCATCTGTCTGATAGACAAGACAAGCCCTCATGTGATATTACCTGTCTGGGAAAGACGAGCCCTCAGGTGATATTACATGTCTGATAGACAAGCCATCGGGTGATATTACCTGTCTGATAGACAAGCCATCGGGTGATATTACCTGTCTGATAGACAAGCCCTCCGGTGATATTACCAGTCTGGGAAAGACAAGCCCTCATGTGATATTACCTGTCTTGGAAAGACAAGCCCTCATGTGATATTACCTGTCTGGGAAAGACAAGCCCTCAGGTGATATTGCCTGTCTGGGAAAGACATGCCCTCAGGTGATATTACCCGTCTCGGATAGACAAGCCCTCAGGTGATATTACCTGTCTGGGAAAGACAAGCCCTCAGGTGATATTACCCGTCTCGGATAGACAAGCCCTCAGGGGATATTACCTGTCTGGGGAAGACAAGCCCTCAGGTGATATTACCTGTCTAGGAAAGACAAGCCCTCAGGTGATATAACCCGTCTCGGATAGACAAGCCCTCAGGTGGTATTACCCGTCTCGGATAGACAAGCCATCGGGGGATATTACATGTGGACAAAACATCATTTCACAACAATATGGGGTTAATAATTACATACTGTCTCTTGTTAAAAGACGAAATAAATGGTATATGCAATCGTTTCAGTTTTTTGGTCTTTCTGGTTATGCTTTCTGAAACTTAGATAATCAAATCTAAGTCTTGCTGGAACAAAGCAACAGATCTGACAAGAATATTAAATAAATACAAAGTAATAACATTTCATAACTATTACTATTGCACCCTACTATTGTCCGAATTCTGAAACGTGTTTTCTACTCATTACTGAAGAGCCGATAAAGGTAAGAAAGAGGTACACTGTACGTGTCCTGGCATAAGTTCATGGGGCCCAGGTGGGCGGTGTCTACCTGGACACGTCGTCATATGATAATCTTTATTCAGCAATAGACACAAATGTCTTTGTGCCATAAATACATTGCATATACAAGGATATATGTAGTGGTACAATGCATTAAATTACATAAATATATAATAAAGTAAAACAGTGACTTTCCATACTTAAATGCAGGTTTCACGACATCAGGGCGGACGTTACTCCTGATTAAATAAGTGATTGTTCCGTATCTCATTCGCTTTAAAAATGAAAGCGGCAATATTTTTCAATGTATATGTATTAGTTCCAGGAACTTTGGTCTATTTGGGTGATGAAAATACCTTCTCTTGATATGCATGTGTCTTATGTTAGAATATAAGGTACACTCCATAAGGAAATGATACTCGTCCTCATATGACCGTTATTGTTGCAAGGACGGTAAAGCCTGACGACAGGAAAATTAAAATTTAAGGTAATAAAATATGAAGTAATAATTGCGAAACCCCAAAAATGTTCATTCTTGTGTGTCAACAATTACGTCGGTATTAAGGTGACATTTTAAATAATACGCATTATATCAAGCGTATCAAATGTCAACATGCAGGAGAAGATCTCAAGGTGATATTTAGATCGACAGGGATGTTTGAGTAAATATGGATCGAAGGTCACTTAACTTACATAAATAACATCAACTGTATAGAACTACTACATAAATAGACAAAAGGAAGTATGCTGTTGGCATCAAGTTGAAAGGGCGACACGTTATGGAATTGACCTCAGAGTGAGTTGACCTCGGGATGAAAGGTTAATAGAACTTCGGAGTCGATAGTATCATCAGAATGAAAGTTCAACAGGTCATGGAGTTGACCTCGGGATGAAGGGTCAACATGATTTTCAGAGTAAGTGGTAACATCAGGATGACAAGTAAACAGGCCTTGGGGTTGAATTCGGGATGAAAGGTCAACGGGAACTTCGGAGTCAATTGTAAAATCAGGATGAAAGGTCAACAGGAATTTCGGAATCAGTGGTAATATCAGGATGAAAGGTCAACAGGCCATGGGGTTGACTTCGGGATGAACAGTCAACAGGAACTTTGGAGTCAATTGTAACATAAGGATGAAAGGTCAACATGCCATGATGTTGACCTCGGGATGAAAGGTCAACAGGCCATGATGTTGACCTCGAGATGAAAGGTCAACAGAAACTTTGGAGTCAATAGTAACATCAGGATGAAAGGTCAACAAACTATGTTTTTTACATCAGAATCAAAGGTAATTTTAATATATGCTGTACGAAACCTCAACTACAGAACAACATGAAACAACCTAGCTACATGAACGGCCAACAGGAAGTATGCAGTTGACTTTCTCCTTTGCCACTTTGTCCTATAGTACTACCGTCTTCTTTGTAATCGTATCCTCTAGTCCTGATGTCTTCTTTACGGTCATTTATATTTTCAAGTCATTGTATTCTTTACTTTGTTACCCTTTTCTCCCAGTCATACGGCAAAGACACCGAGGCAATGGGACAAAATGGCAAAGGAGATAACACAAGGACAAGAGGTCAATAAAATAAAATAGAGGAAATGATAAAAAAGGAGACAAAAGGACTAAATGACGGAAAATGAGAAAGAAGGAGACACCACGACTTAAGGACATGATGACAATGGGGAGACAAAAGGACAGTATGATATGATGATAAAGGTGGAGCAAATGGAGAATAGAGGACAAAATGGTAAAGGCTAATAGTAAAGGGGAAGATGACAAAGGAGGGGACACTAGGACTAGAGGACAAATTATAAAGGAGGAGACGCAAAGACAAGAGGACAAAATAATAAATGAAGAGACACTAGGACTAGATAACAAAAAGACAAAGGAAGAGACACCACAAATGGAGGACAAAATATCAAAGGAGGAGACACTAGAACTGGAGGACAACATGCTAAAGGAAGCGACACCAGGACTGGAAAACAAAATGTCAAAGGATGAGACACCAGGACTGGAGGACAACATGTAAAAGGAAGACATACCAGGACCTGAGGACAACATGCTAAGGAGGAGACACCAGGATCTGAGGACAACATGCTAAGGAGGAGATACCAGGAATGGAGGACAAAATGTCAAAGGAGGAGACACCAGGAATGGAGGACAAAATGTCAAGGGAGGAGACACCAGGAATGGAGGACAAAATGTCAAAGGAGGAGACACCAGGACTGGAGGACAAAATGTCAAAGGAGGAGACACCAGGACTGGAGAACAACATGCTGAAGGAGGAGACACCATGACTGGAGGACAACTAGATAAAGGAGTAGACACCAGGACTGGAGGACAACATGACAAAGGAAGAGACACCAGGACTGGAGGGCAACATGACAAAGGAGAAGACACCAGGACTGGAGGGCAACATGATAAAGGAGGAGACACCAGGACTGGAGGACAAAATGTCAAAGGAGGAGACACCAGTACTGGAGGGCAACATGTCAAAGAAGGATAAAAAGGGGCTAGATGAAATGATAGAAAATAGAAACACCAGGACTAGAGGACAAAATGTCAAATAATGAGACACCAGGACTAGGGGACAAAAAGTGAAAGAATGAGACACCAGGACTAGGGGACAAAATGTCAAAGGAGGAGACATGAGACTAGAGGACAAGATGATAAAGGAGGAGACACCAGGACAAGGGGACAAAATGTCAAAGAATGAGACACCAGGACTAGGGGACAAAATGTCAAAGAATGAGACACCAGGATTAGGGGACAAAATGTCAAAGAATGAGACACCAAGACTAGAGGAAATCATGACAAAGAAGACATCAAGACTAGAGAATAAAATAAACCACCGCAAACACTAGAATACAATATGCACTACAGCGAAGACACCATGATTAAAAGACAAGATGACAAAGGAAAATAGATCAGGACCAGAAGACAAAGTGACAAAAGGGGACATGAAGCACCATAGTGAAGACATGTTAGAACAAGTTGCATCACGGTGAAGATATTTGGTTAAATTATAGGGACATGATGCTCAAAAATACAGGATACCTGGAGATAGCACAAAAAGATGGCACAATACACCATTCCTTGACATCAGGATAAAAGCATGAGCTTCAGTAAAAAGAAGAAATATCAGAGATAACCCATGGAGAAGGCATCTGGATAAGAAGACACGACACATCATAGTGGAGACGTTGGCATGCTGTACGGAGAGGACATCAGTGAAGTGACACCGCAACAACTCGAACACCTTCGACAGTGCATGTTTTAAAATGTAATCGAAAACAACGATCCATTTGGACGTGAATACTACTATCATAAAATTATATGGAATGGTATGTATACGTACTAACGTTGTTATCTATGCTTGCTTCTCCGTTGTTTATGTACAAAACATACTGGACATCAATAAGCGCAAATAACATCTGTAAGTTTGTGATATTGACCCGAGGGTGGAGACAAAGGCGGAGATCTTTGTTGATCTGTCCTCGAAAAATGACGCCTAATATTATGAAATGCCTTACAAAGAAAAAGAACCCCACAGTTATAAAAGTAAATAAAGAAAATGTCTCAACCAGGGATGCATGCGTGTCTGGGTCTATCAGACGCTTGGTCTAACTTTCAAAGTCCATCGCGATATATTTTTGTGAAATTTTATGAAAGACAAAAAAGATAATCTGACCCCGTATTTGTTGATAGTAAATACCTATATACAGTCATTGCTCTATCAGCTCGGGCTGCGATCAAATGAACTTGAATTGTTGCAATAGGATTGCAGACAACTGATCATAACGTGCAACGTTGTGTTATTCGTTGCCGCTGCTATCCTTTAGAATAGGGTAAGCATTATATCTGAATATATTGTAGTTTAGTCTAGAAACACATAATTGTTGACATTAAACCATGAATATTATTATATACATCGCTTGAAAATGATACAGCCCCAACAAACACCCCGCTTGTTAGAATTCCGCCATATCATGTTTTCCTTTCGTACATCGTTGTCACAGTTTCGATTTGTACCATATTTTCATGTTTATTGAGCCTTCTGGCTTTTTCAGCTACTCAAAAAGCTAATTTTGGCTCATAGATTCATAAACCTGACGCAGATACATTACCAAGATTGGCAAGGAGTAAAACTACTAACAGTTTACCAATACGAGACTGTTAAGTAAACACCAGCAGGGATTACTTTGAATGAGTAAACAGTCCTACGGAATATATAGCCAGAAGAGTTCGTCTGTTTCCTGGTCAATTTAAACAAGGCTTATTGTTTTCTAGATATTAAACCAAAGTATTTTACTATAGTTGTTAATAGAAAATTCACTTTTGCAACCGTATCTATGTTTTCAATTTATTTAATATACCAACAAACTACGTATATTGTTGAGTAGAGTATTCTTACGCCAAACCGGAAGTTCGATTTCACATCCGCCATGATGAACACAGAACATTATGCGATGGATCAAATGAGATGTTAAATGCATTCTTGAAGAAGACATAAGGTAAGTTGTTATCTGTTTGACTCGTATTTACTACTTGACTAGCACTGCTTGTCATTTGAGCCACTGTGTCGTTACACACCTTCTCACTGTTTAGTCAACTTGACTGGTGTCTACCTGTCTACTGTAGAGTACATACAGTATATTCGTTTAATAAAGTAATAATAATGTGTTTTCTTAATTTTATTCTACATCGGTTTATTTAAATACATCGAATTATTTAATTATCTCAATTCTTCACCCAAATCGTACAGTGCTTATACTCTTGCACGCTAGTTTTACTAAAGCAAAGCCAAAGGTTGTTGACATGTGAATGTGTATTGGGTCGCGTACACGGTTCAGTGGGTAAGGACATGTGGTTTGGTTCACTACTTGATGTCCGTAATTTTATCATGCTTTGTCGTGTTGCTTAGTACTGTTTTGATTTCGTTACTTTTATAATAAAATATCAAGCAGAATCTTTATTTCAGTAATACAGCAGTCTACAGAGTATGATTTAGCGCCACATTATTCTGTTGTTTACCTCAAAATTATCGTAGCCATTACGAGGCTGTGCTGTAGTATAAAATAAAACCCGGATAACGGACACCACATTCCGGACTTAAAGCGGATCGTGTCGTGTCTATTTATCATTATATTGACTTGTCGTGTCACTACAAAGGAAAATAGATTTATGTTGGCAATCCTATACGTTTTAACTATTTTATGTGCAGTTATGCTATGGGGCTGGGATTATATATAAGATTATGTTTTTGCAAAACCTTGTGTAACATTGTTTAAAGCTTTTTTTTTTATCGTTGAATTATTTTTATGCAGTTATTGAATTAAAGTAAAGTCACATAAGGAGAGCATTCTTTTTTATTTGTTCCGTAAAATAGGTTGAGCGACAGAACGATTTATCACGTTTCATAATAATCTGTTCTCGGTCTCATTTTTATCGCGGCATCATATGCATGGTCCCTATATTGTCGATGGACGTTCAATTTGTTTTCATTTCAACAACATTAAGACTGTCATAAATGCCATAAATATTTTAATTAGTGAAAATTAACCGTAAATGCTGATCCACAGGTATACATATATATAGGGAAATACAATAATAAAGTTTAATGTTTAATATTAAATATTTTAACTGATCCATTTTACAAATTAGCAGTTTTACAACATTGGTTGGGTTAATATCTAAAATTTACGTATAGAAATATAACATATATATATATAATATATGTATTGATACTTAAATTGAAGTGGTAAACTAACGGTCACTATAATACAGTCAAAGAGACCTATTCATAAGACCCCCTGGGGTTTCAGTAGAGATCGTTCGATGCTTGTTGCAGTACTTAATTCCCAAAGCCGTTTCTTGGGTACAGATGTTGAAAACAGGTAAATAAACCCCAATCATTTCCCCTTGACGCACATTTTATTGAATTGAGCGTTCATACCATACGTATACTTAGTTGTATTTTTTACGTTTAATGTACCAATGGGACTGCTCCTGTATTTTACTTAAAACATATAACAGGAGGTCCAAATTGTTTGATACATTAAAGTGGTATTCCATTTAGTAAATCACAACACTGCAATCAGTGAAAAGGCAAATGTTAATTTTGAATTGCATGTAATAACTTTTCTGGTGCTTTCAGAAGTTGTATTAGAAACTATTACATACACGGAATTGAATATTTACTGTATAAGGTTTTTTTTTCTTCAAATTTTGCTTGCATAAACTAGCTGACTTTAAGTCTAGTAAGCCATTCGTAGTTGGACACATTTTGTATACAATTTCATCATTGTTTAAAGCGTTTTGAATTGTAAAATATGTGATTGACACATAAGTAAATATATTCTATTTTTATTTGATTGATTTTGATTATACACTTACATATAACATCAATGATTATCACCTCATCACACTTTATAACGGTTTTTGTGACGACCAATGAAATCAATCATTTGCTATTATAACACGTTATAATTTCCTCTCATTAATGCTGTTATGTTTCCCTTAAGTATGGAAGATTGTATGACACATTCTTATTCATTTTTTTTGCGACATCATTTAAATTCATGGCATCGAAGTAGATCGTCATAAACAGTTCACCAAAATTACGAAGTCGAAATAACCGATTACTTTCGAACGTATAGTTGAACATACAACATTCAAATGGCAGCGTAATTTATTTTATTCCATCTTCCAAACATTTATTATGAAATAATTAATTTGTAACACTCTATTATATTGAGATATTTGAATTAGATCTGACCTTTGGGGGATTTATATTCGGGAAAATGACACAGAAATCTCGTTGATATAATCAGAAATCATACACTTAACGATGTCAAGATAAAGGGATGTCGTCAAGTCAGTTCATACCCCGTCGATGTTTTTTTTTATATTATGTCGTATAGATATCGTTTCGATGTTTTATCGGGGAAAGTTTAATCCCTTCACCGCCATCTTTGGTAGTTTTTATACAACACTGAAATCAAACGATGCCACCATTCTATACGAAAAGTTCAGAAAACCCAATAGCACACAATCTGTGATGTTTTAAGTCTAATGTTAAAATATCTCACCAGCTATTAACTTTAAATTTGGCATTACACAGACACATGTACGTGGACATATTAAAAACTGTGACGGATCTAGACAGTGAGATCCTAGCGTGCTTCAGCCCCACCCCCACTCCACACCTTCAAGCTTAACCCAAAAACCTGTTTTTTTTTGCGTTAAAACATGAAAATCCTCTCCCCCAAAACAGCGTATTATTTGTATTTCCGAAATATTTTATTTCTTTTTACATTATTTGTGTGTTTCCAAACTGATGAATCTTAAAAAATATCGAAGATAAATATTTTTTGTTTTGTACGACAGCACATGGTATATTATCTGTACATGTATATAACAGAACGTTTGTGTTGTCGATGACTTTACCACATGTGCCTGTGTTTCATTATTGTGCTCATTCAGGTTTGTACTACTGAAGTAAACGCTGACTATTTTACTTTCAGGTGATGACGTCCCAGTGATTCAGGAACTGGACAGGTTTAACAGACGCGGAGTTTCACCGACCCACACCGTTAAATAAACGGTGGGTTGCCATCTCCAAAATACAATGTTAGTTAATAGCCCATTCTTGCAATACAAACTGAATTGATACATGCATATAATATCAAACTCTTTAACGATTATTCGCATTTTCCCTCTATCATTGTGTCTATTAATCGTCATTAATTAAACGCGAGTTTCTCTTGAAGCAATAAATGCTATAATTTCTTAACAAAAAGGCTTATGACTATATGACCTTTATCGTCCCCTTGATTTCATGTTTTCTCTTTCTTAAAGCAACGATGTCTTCGTCTTGTATTCCATGCGTAAAAACTACTGCTTGATCGAAAATGTTTATGCATGTACACTGTACTTCGAATTGAGGTAAATAATAGGAAAAAAATGAGACTTTCGTGGACTAAGCCATAAGATATTAATTTGAAACAGAAAATAATCACTAAAACTGGTCTCGGTACAATATATCTCGATTATGACAAGACGGTCGATTACCTAACTTTTGGCTTTATAGTTTTGAAAGTTCTCCCAAGTGGGGAAGGCACTGTTTCTTTCCCCAGGCCGGGGCATTTATAAGTGCTTACAAAATAATGGCAGTTGTTGTTAACTTAGGAGCTAACCGTACAGTATTTAGAGCAATTACGATACCTGGTTAAGCTGTTGTCAGTATCAATATGACAATGTGGAATACTGTGCCTGGTGACTTCGGCATGGCATTTCAGTGAGGTAGCGCTCTTAAGTCGGTATCCGACCGGACATGCTGCAGTATCTTGATCATAAAACTACAAATCTATAATATAATACAGAAATTAAAACTCGTTAAGAAATTGGTATCTTAATCAGCCCAAAGTTGACAAATATAGGCCATTCATCGATTACTCAATAACAAGTAACAATACAAGAATTATGGTAGTTCTACAGTTGTGGGATCGCACAACGTTACACGATGTGCGGTGTGCGCACGATGTGTGCACGGTGTGTGAACGATGTGT
>JAUMHH010006271.1:0-11323 GCA_032359455.1 Chlamys rubida
CTCGCGATATGACATCCGGTTACCAGTGACCAATGGTAAGGCCAAGAGCAAGTTGCCAATCTCTGTATTATACGTCTCTGTTTATAGTAACATTCCTGTTTACCCGACCTACGATGTTTGCATATCACAATTGATTCGGTAATCAAGAGATGGCTTGGAATATTCTTATTTCTGACGAAGATATCGACTTCTGACGGACAAACTAACAATTTGTGACGCAAGAAGCTATGCTGTGGATAAAAAAGTATCTTATTAATAACATTGGGCTAATATATTGCCAAGACCTATCGCGTGAAAGTAAACATTTTCGTCTCATTTGTTCGCCAACGTGGCATATTCGATATTCCATTCTTTTAACCATCGCGCAATGGCGCTTGATTTTCTTACGTTTAAATAGTTATTGAACATCTAGATCTATAATTTTTAAAAATACCCAATGGTTACAACAGAGAGCCCATTCCGCCCACCGAAGGCTTTTGAGGAAAACTTAGTTCGCGGGAAAAAAATTCAATAAGATTTATCGATAGTTATGTTTCAACTGCTTGGGAAAATCAGATTGTTTATAATACAAAACTGATTTTGACGATAAGACGTATGCTTCATTTATGAGTCTTGGAATAGTTTCGATTCATATAAGTGCACTATAAGAGTTTGCTATATGAAGTGTTTGTATTGTTAACGGTGCCACGAACTGCCCAAGGACAGTTATAACGAGGACAGCCTTGTAATTGTAATCATGATTAATGCATGACCGGAACTATCGCGCCCATCATCGACAAGTGTTGTGTTCTACTTACGCGCCCGCGAGCTATGTATGTTTAATCTGTACCACTTCAACAACCAATCAACGATCGGTAAATTGTACGTAAAGCGTCGCATTGATTGGGATGTAAGCTTGGATAATGGCGACCCCTAGCACAACGTCTTGTCACATGTACGCTGTGACCAGGCAGCATGAATTATTAAATTTGTAATTTATCGAGACAAGACGTTTGTGTGAGCTTTGCTCCTCCCTCCCTGTTAACAGTATTATAGGTCGCTATGTATAATTCAAATGGCACTTTCTCAGATAATAGTCGGCCGATCCCCTCGCGTCTCGTCACTATTTTTGTTTAGCGCTTATTACGTTGTCGGTGATATTACGCTAATGGTATGTTGACGTGAATGAGAAGTTTTTATTTTCTAATATTTGCGTTTCTATTGTAAACGTCTTAATAAACCTACCAGCTGACACACTGTATGGAAGCATAACAAAAATTACTATTTCACATGACTGTTTGACATTTGGTTCGACGTTTCCGTCATGATATTATCATACT
The DNA here is from genome assembly GCA_032359455.1 of Chlamys rubida. Classification (NCBI taxonomy): domain Eukaryota; kingdom Metazoa; phylum Mollusca; class Bivalvia; order Pectinida; family Pectinidae; genus Chlamys; species Chlamys rubida. The sequence continues at coordinate 1,320 of JAUMHH010006271.1, forward strand.
AAATACCTTTCCTCAGCAGCAACATACTATCCTCTACTGCATGTCACAAGAAACCCGCCACTTTCAGGCTTGTTGTATGTACCATATGCGTTATAACGCGCTCTATAGAATATGTTCGTTGCCAAATGCGTTCATACTACCGTATACGCAGTAAAAATGAAGGTCAATCCTTAAATAAATCACTACGTTAACAAGGTTTCCTACAAGAACCTCAAACTGCTATGGTCAACATTATAGCTACATGCCATCATTGAAATCATGATCTTACACGTTCTCGCATTTGACAGTAAAAATCACGACGGGTCGGGGTGTCAAGGAACGCTCAACCCTTTGGAGCTCTTGTTCCTCTCCACGTTCTGTAGGAGGGTCCTCATTGCTTTCCCTTGGCTTTAGTGTCCTGTACCTGTACATTGTATTTATTGCCGTGTGTGCCGCGTTGGCCGAGTGGTTAGGACGTCTGACATTCTGCTACATATGTACCACTAGCCCTCCACTACTGGGTCGCGGGTTCGAGGCATACTCAGGTACTAAACGCAGGTCGGTGGTTTTTCTCCGGGTACTCCGGCTTTCCTCCACCACTAAAACCTAGCACGTCCTTAACTAGCTGTTAATAGGACGTAAAACACCAACAAACCAAACATTGCTTTGGTTATTCGGAGTTCCGGTTGTTTCTCGTGTGTTGACGATACATTTTGTCATCTTCTATGTACGACCATGCTGGCCATGCACGTGACGTATAACGTACACGTGTTGTTAGCGTTGGTAGTACTATCGACCAGTAATCATCCGATTCACATTGGACTGGAAAATGGACGAATCGTGTAATACCGCTTCAATCTTAATCTAGATTTCTATGATACAGGAACATCGTTAGTATCTGCAACGGACAAGTTATGGCAATATCAAGTAACAGTTTTATCTATAAAACCATCTCTTATAATGTACGTCGAGTTTTTACCTTTGGTTGCAACCATAGCTGATTCATATGATAAAATTAGTTAAAACGGGAAAAATGGATATCATATTGTATAATGCTTCGTCAGGAATCTTGAATTTGGTCGAAATATTATTTTCATTTTTATTATTGATGTTTAACGTTCAAATACTGACCTATTAACCTGACGGTTTCTGTAGTCACGATGTCGTGATGAAGCAGTACAACCGTATAGCAATACATTTGGTCATCGGTGATATATATTTTTATAACAGAAGTAAATAAACAAAACAGAATTTAGTCAACCATTTAATATGTGATAACGGAGCTTTTTGCAGTATACATATTCATCGTGTTTGTTGTCAATGAGAACCGGAAGTGGAAGTGGACTTCCTTGGGGATCTGGGTTTTCATCGAGCCACAGTATTATCTTGTAAAAAATGCATTTTTAGCATGCGTCATCTAGTTGTCTTTATCTCACCTGAGACAATGGTGTTTCGTCCGCTGTTTGTCTTCTGCCGCCGTCTATCAATATAAGTAATTAACGACATCTCCTCCAAAACTGATGAGCAAAATACAACCATAATTTGATGGTAGTATCCTTAGATCATGGGGATCAAACGTGATACAAATCAAAGGGCTGACTTTCCCTAGGCATTGGAACGGGATCAACGGGATTCAAAATGACAAATTTGCTTTGAATGATATTTCCTCCAAAACTACTGGACATGTTTAAACTAAATTAGGTACATTTATCCTATTGAGATAAAATTTATGTAAATGAAAGGACTGACCCTCATCGAGGCTGAGGTGTGGATTCCAAAGGGTCAAACTGATTCATTTCCTTCAAAGAACAACATTTCCTAATCTACTAGGCAGGGCTAACGAAATTGCGACGGTAGCATCCTTAAGCAATGAGGATGCGGAAATATATAAACAAACAAGAGGCCCAGAGGGCCTGTATCGCTCACCTGTTTCTTTTGTTACATGAAACTGACATATAGGCAACTTCAGACAAAATTTGGTAAATAGAACACAAGACATTTTAACATCTCTTAAACGGTTCTTAAGATAACTAGCATCCCTGGTTGGCTCCTAATTACAAGGCAGATTTAAAACTTTCTCCAAAAATAGCCAGGTGAGTGATTCAAGGCCATTTGGGATTCTTATTTTAAGAAAGACCGGAAATAGACAAATTTGGTTTCATTTCATTCAAATTGCGTTAAATTACCTTTTGGTGTATAAAGGTAAATACTCTTCCAGGAAATGGTTTGTATCTAATTTTAATGTAAATACATCAGTTTGTTACCACTGAACCGAAAGAACATATGGAAAGAAGAATTATTGGTATTTAGTGAATATTCATGAGATACTGATGAACATGTGTTTGCTGTATGAATAATTAAAACTGTTTAAATCAATAATGTTTTAACGACACGTGATTGCGTGTTTTATCATATACGTTGAGTCAATATCAAATCATGATATCTGTATTCCATTCACACGTCAACGGTTCATTGCTCCAGTGGAACGAGTTCTGGGACGGAGGGGGGTTATTGTGTTTGCTCAAAGAAATGTAAAAACATTAGTCGTGTAATTATAATGTTTGCATATGAAATTGATTGGACATTAGGTTTTGCTATATGTGAATGGTACACTATTCTGTACAACAGGAACACCAGCCAGACGTTTCATTTACCGGAGTACATATGTGGCCAAGGTTGTGCTAGGGGCCAACCATTTATATCTTTTGTACATCATCTATTCTACCTGTAAATGTGTAAATTGTATACCTATATACTTTGTGATCCTCATCGGTAAATGATCGAACCCGACCCAGTTGGGCTTGTCATTATTCAAGGACTCGACCCGGTTACACATATAAATTTAGGACTGGACTCTCCAATTCCCGAAGACCTTCCAGGTTTGGGTATACCCTTGCCAAGCATTCATCCAGTACTTAAAACAAGGGTTGGTCACGGCACCGCAGTAATAGGAGAGGAAAAATGCGCGGCCGAGCCAGGATTCGAACCCGGGACTCTCCGAACTCTAGACAGACGCTGTAAAAAAGTGAGCCAAATGGTCGCCGGCGGTCAACCCAGTCAATTTCCGCTACAACTATGATTAATATGATGCCGTTAAAACAGCCTGAAATATAAGTTCGCGCAGTTAGAACTAATCAGTACGTATTCATACATGTACTTGTTTATCGATTGGAGGAGATGATCATTAAACGCTAACAACATGACAAATTCATAAACCTTCCACATGTTCGTTCTATTGGCTTTTACCTGCCTATTACAATGATATATTAATGAACGAGAGCATGTCGCCTGTACTTCTCGTACCAATAAATAAAACACATGGCATTGCGGGGTAGTATAATAGTGGTACAAGGGCGTGTTGTGGACATACAGATCATTATATTGGTATGCTCGAGAAAACATTATTCATTTTTATTTCTGACGGAAAGGCAACTGAAGCTATAAAAGTAGGAAACAACATCAGGTGAATCCGGAACAAGTCAATTTACAGTGTTCGCTTACACGGAATCTCGTGCAAAGCTCGTTACTGCTGCGCGTGCAGTTGTTAAAACAAGACACGCGGACAGTTATCGGTTATATCACAGAGATGATGGACAAACCAGTCGGAACACAAGGCATGCAACCAGTTCATAATGATTTTTACACCTGAGCAGTGTTAATGGTTCAGGAGCGTGGCTGTAGATGTAGATTCTCGTCTCGTGAGTGTTGTTGTTGTTTAGGTCTGTGTTCGTGTGACGATTACGTTCGGATTGATAAGTTGTTAGCAGTAACAGGACACGTGCCTACTACGTCACATCTTGTGCCGGTATGTATATCGTCACTATCGTAATTCAGTTTGAAAAAAATTATATGCTTCATGTGCATGATCCGTTTTTTGTTCTAGGAATGCCAATGCATTTACCATTTTCAAGCACGCAGATTATGTATCTTTTTCAGTCTCATTGGAAACCTATACTTTGCTGCCCTTTTCATTTCGTCAATGATGTATGAAACATGTGCAGTTTGTGTTATTATGGCATTTAAAACCCTTACCGACGGTGTAGATGCCACGATTCAAAAGTCTGGTGTATTCCCCAAAAGAGAAACTTGACATTCTTATTTTATCAAGCGTCATTGGGGCCTATCAGGAAGTCAATGGGTTCTGTCCCCAGGCCGGGACATACCAAAGTCCTTAAAATTGGTAGTTGTTATTCCCTGCTTAACGTCCCGCATTTAGGGGAATGACAACAACTGGTTCACCCGTTGTCAGTATAATGTGACTGGACGGAATACTGTGCTGGTTGCCATGGTGTCTCCTGCAAACACACACGCAAGCACGCATACACTCATAGAGGCACGTCCTTAAATGACCTTAGCTTTTAATAGGACGTTAAACTAAATTAAACCAAACCAAACCAAACCATGTCACATACGTTCATAGTTCCACACGTTAGCAAAGATTACCCGGCATACACTACTGGCGACGGAAGTCTGTGCGTGTAAAATATATGTAGGTTACGAGTTCTTTATTAACACTCGAAATTATACGACTGCTTTTAATTTAACGGTTCTGTTATATACAATGAACATAGGTTACTGACACATTTTTCTACCATTCTTTCCTAACGTCACTTTGCCACTGCGCCCCCTCCCCCTCCCCCTCCCTAAATACCGATGCAAGCAATCCTACCGGTTTTGTCATCTGTTAACAATGACTTACGTTGAAATTTAATTGTTAAAAATATAAATCAATCATTCAACCGATATTTAAAATAACACACTTGTTAATACTGATCAATATGTTGTAAATCAATAGCAACTATTACACAGAAACTAAAATGAAGCATTTTACTTCCTGTATACGACAGTTAGTCTCGACATAGATCAAACGTTCTCATACTCGTAATGTTTGGATCGTTTTGTACGCTACGGTTTTCAGTGATACCATGAAGACGTAAAAACCTTCAGAAATCACTTGTTGGTAAGGATGACTTCAAGTGATATGTTCACGTTGGGCCAGGATGTCATAATATATTGTATGATAACTAGGTATAGGAGGCATTATATGTTTATCGACTGGTTAAGGATGTCATCAGGTATTGCACATTTAGGAGGTTAGGGAGTCGTTATATGCTTCATTACTTGCAAAGGACGTAATTAGATGTTGCATATTAACTAGGTCAGAGAGTCATTAGATGTGTATTGCTGGGTAGGATATTATAAGTGCATAAATGAATAATATATGAAGCTAAAACAGTTATTTTGTCAACTGTAAACAGAGGTGAGAAATAATCCTGGAATGATGCAGTAAGGACTTCTGAGTAGACGCCTGTCTTTCATACGATTACTTCCCTGCAGACTATATAGCTATTTGTACAACTGGGTAGCCTAGACCAGTCGCGGCATTATGACTTTTTTAATTGCTTTTTAAAATAGTCGATCAGTACGCCATAACACTCATCCTTCTATAGAAAACGTTAATTATTTTTATATTCTCTCCTTAATCATCAACATTTAAAACAGAACATAGTTTGTTTTGAGAATGACTGCATCCACGTATAGACAGACAATAAAAATGGGATTATATATTAGCTGATCCTTGGGTAAAGGTCGGTCTAAAAACGAGACTTAATTAAAAGCGTAATGAAGTGCAATATATATGAATTTAAATAAATAATCATTAAGCCGGCCTCTGGGAATCAACATGTCCACAGTTGTCCGCTACTTGAACACGATTCTCATACATGTCTGGTCAGAATATATTACTGTGATTAAATTCCTAAACATCCAGACAAAATCGAGTTCGTTCGGTGCAATTTATCAGAATTTCCATTTCATATGAGACTAGTGCTTTACTTCAAATTGGAGCCTGCTACACCGTGCTGTCAGTCGATGATCGCTGGACCAGACATCGCTCTGATACATTCTCCTCCAGTTGATAAACTCTTAATATCCATCACTCCACGTTACAAATTTTCAAACGTTTGTTCAATTTATTCAAAGTTTGCGTCATTCCTAGAGTCTGTCTCGCACGTGTAAAGCCTCAGTTCTGGGTATTGTCCATCTATACCCGCCGTAACCCCCCTAGGTTTCCAAATGTACATCTGGTGTGCGATTTATATAACATGTCATTTCATGTAATTTGAACTGAGAGCCAACGTTTTGCTTGTTTTACTTGAGTAGAACATGCTTCTTGAACGGAGACATTTAAAAACATGTCTGATAACTTTATCAAAATCTCCAAGGAGAATTTCGTTACTTTTATGTAATAATTGAATGGGTCCGAACTCGCAGCACCAGAAGCGGTTATCAGACAGGCGTAAGAACGAATAAACTGGATAAGATTTCCGATATCCTGGTTACAAATTAATAATTTCCATTTCAGTCGTTGATATTGATATTCTACAGTAGTACACCCTGGGACTCAGCACATCGTATCTGTGTTATCTCCCCTAGATCAGCTATTACGCTACAGATTACTGATCATGAGTCGTTTGATGATTATTTGTACGGAACCCGTGAGTTGACATTTTAACAAATAACTGGTACGGAGCGTGTGCGATGCCAATTCCTAAAATTGGCAGTATGGAGACTGTTAAGTGACATGCACAATTCATAAATGAACGAATAAATAAATAAGAAAATAAATAAATAAAGTATGGGCCCCGTGTCATAATAAGTGCAAACTCGTGTGTAGAGTCGTCATGCGACTTGCTGCATACGGGGACATTTTCGCTGCAGTTTAATTTTCGCCTTCCGTAATGATTTTATCATTACAGCGAACATCAGGAAACAGCATGACAAACATAGTAAGTAAATGTGAAGGCGAAATTAACCCAGAGCGAATATCGATTTTACCGAGTAAGTTCACGTTATACAGTAAATATCTAGTGTAAGCACATGGTTCCGAAGGATAGATTAATGGGTAGAAAACAAATGTATATGTATTTAGATAGTGAGTAATCTACCGTAGGTTTAGGTACAGGAGGCAGATAAAGTAACGTAGATAAACCGCATTGGGTGGCTTATTCATATAAGATGGAGCGTTTTATCAAAGGTCGTAAAATAATAATAAAATAGAAGGATGTTGTATGTCTGGTTAGGATGGTATATTTACCTCAGAGTTAATTTCTCTGTTTTACACGCGGTACGTGTTGCATTGGAGTCGTTTTTGTGAGCTTGAATGTACATCAGTTCTAAAGTTGAGGTAAATTACGCGTAAAGATAAACAGTGCCTAACACGCGTAAATACCTCGCGCGTAACTTCACACATTTACAATAGCCATAAACAGCATTTACACAAGTCTAATTTGAAACTAATAAGGAAACTCGTAGCAGAGTAAAGTTGGTCAGTGTGTGTTCTGTGTGGTTATCAGGAGGTGACAGGGTGATACAGCTCGCGAGGATATGTCGTAATCGCGGCTATTAAATCGGTCAATCTGAGGCGACATTGTCAGACAAGGGTACATACGGTCCGTCAATCACACGAGCTAATGAATGCAGCGGAATTAGTAAAAGATTGACAGGGATATTGTCACGCCGTGGCTAGACCACAACACATGCATATATAAATACACGTTCATCGATATCGCTAAAAGTACATTAGATGTTTTCCCATGATACACCAGAAATAGTCTCCCATGGTTCACTAGGCATACTATCCCATTGTAATCATAAAATTTCCCATGACTCGTCAAACTTATTTCTCTGTTATACAAAAGGAAGGGTCTTCCATGATACGAATATTCTCCTATAATCCATAAGACATATTCTCCCATGATGCACCAGGAATATTCTCCCGTGGTACATCAGGAATATTCCTCCATGATGCACCAGGAATATTCTCCCGTGGTACATCAGGAATATTCCCCCATGATGCACCAGGAATGTTCTCCCATGATACATCAGGAATATTCCCCCATGATGCACCAGGAATGTTCTCCCATGGTACATCAGGAATATTCCCCCATGATGCACCAGGAATATTCTCCCATGATACATCAGGAATATTCCCCCATGATGCATCAGGAATATTCTCTCATGATATATCAGGAATATTCCCCCATGATACACCAGGAATATTATCCCATGGTACATAAGGAATATTCTCCCATGATACACCGGAAATAATCTCCCACTCGAAATGTCTCGGGTAGCTCGATCCTATCACATTATAATGGAGTCATCCGAGTTTTGCCAATGGAATAATCTCCAACGATACACCAGGAAAACATTCTCTCGTGATACATAAGAAAAGTTCTCCTATACTGATACATTTGGAACTTTTCACGTCACACATAATGAGTGTTCTCTCACAATACGTATGTATCACGATAGTACACTGAGAACAGTTTCTTGTGTTTCTCAGGAAACGCCTAACCTCCAGTATGACCGAAGGAAAAATTGTCGTTCTCCTCTTAGTGGCTAACGAAAGTGAACACGACTATACTCTGTTTGAAAAACAACATGGTTTTCTTTAGTCGCTGACGCCTCCCTCTCCTGGGTTTCTGTGACAACAGGCAACAGTTACAGTAGCATGTCAATATAAAGCTATCCTCGTTCGTTTTCACGTTCTCTTGCTCAGTCGTATGTTTGTTCAAACAAGAACTGTTTAAGACGTCTAATGGAATATTGCTCTGAGGATTTTGTGACTTTGATGTCGACATATTGCTTTACTCAAAGTTAGTTCAATTTAATCAAGTCTACGTTTATCAACTTCCTGACTTTAAAATCTCTACTATATATCGATAGGACTTGCTCTGATATTACTAAACATGGTGGTTTTAGGAATTATATCTCAATGTTATGTTTTTTTAGTTAAGTGCACAGCTGATAAGTAATAAGTGAAATATAACTGCCAATATTATCAGGTTCTACATGCGATTCTAAACATTACAATTATGACGTAATAATTGAGTTATAAGTGCGCGTGCTGATTGACTGAGATTCTTATCGAGTTTATGTGATGTGGATATTGATATAACTTATCGGAACTACCTTGTTATTAACTGGAATGTGTTAGCTTAAATGATGGGCTAGGAATCGTTATTTAGTATGAACGTCCTCGAATTAACACTTCAACAATCAACTGCACACATTAGCAGGCCAGCAGGTACATCGGAATAACCCTACCGCACTCACTGCCTTGTCTGACGATCAATTCCAGCCAACACGGAAAGTTTCAATCATCATTTAATGTCTGTGCACTGTAGGGATAAGTGTCACATCCTGCAGTTCCAAGACGGACGGACAGACGGAGCCATGTTCCACTAGTGTCACGTGACAGCGAACCTCGTGACACATACAGAGCTGACCACAGTTTCGTAATTAAAACAAGATTTACAACAAGGATAGAAGACGGAAGTGTCCGTTTTCATAATCGTTTTGTTGTATGATAAATGAGGAAAGTGATTTAAAACCTGTTTACGAACAATTATTTTCCCATTAATTCTGGAAAGCACGCCTATTTCTACTGAACCGTTACTCGATAATAATGAGGAGGAATTAAAAAATACGAGAAATAAATCAAGTCCTACCTCAAAGGATACACGTCTACAAAATATGCCCGGAAATGTCAAGTGTCTAGATAACATCGGGTATGCCCGGTCGATGACTCAAATGAATAAAACATCGGTTATTTCCGGTAATATACTCACACGGCAGATGGCGCCATTTACTGTTTTGGTTGAAAAGGTTAGAATAATATATCTGTTATAACATTATGTAGAATTATATTACTGTAAATCAAAACCATCAAGTCCACACATCTAGTCCCAGCCACCTGTAAATCAAGACATTCTTTCAAAAACGCCTTTCCAAATCAATGCCAACAGACCGTCTATAAATAAAGAATCATCTTTCCCCTAACACAGATCTGAACAAACTGGAAATTATATCAATAGGTACTGTGTCCCCTTAAAAACATTAATCTCTCCTCTTCAAACCTCAGTTTAGTTCCATTCTATTCCTTCTTTGCGTATTGCAGAGTTATCTTCTCTTGTGAGCAGGTATTGATTGTTACGTCATTTGTTTGTGAGAGTAACGTC